>CAUYQU010060740.1:0-61064 GCA_963574635.1 Cheracebus regulus | reverse complement strand
TTTTTTTTTTTTTTATTGCATTTTAGGTTTTGGGGTACATGTGAAGAACATACAATATTAATTAAATTTTGATATTTACCAAAATAATTGTTATGGAGGATTTTAAAAATCGTATACTCCTAATATCTGTAAAGAAACACAGAAATGCCATTTCCCATGACAATCACTTTCAATCTTTTAGTTATTCCTTTTTGCATTTACCTTCATATTCCTAATGTATTTAAGTTTTTTTTTTAAATTTTTCTATTTTAGAATTTTTTCCCCTTTTAGAAGATTTTTCAGCAATCCTCCAACAGACATGTTGTCTTTGTTCTCACAATTTTTGGTTAATTTGGTAAATTTGGTTCTCACCAGTTCTGGTTATTTACCACAATTTTTGGTTAAACAATCAGAGTTTGTACTAGGTTATGACTTGGTAAATTTTGTTAAAGTTCAGCTGGGTAGTAAATTATGATCACATTTGCCTTTCAAAGCAATCTTTTCTTATCTCAAAACCTCTTGATTTTCTTGTAGTTTCTTCAGCTTTAACTTTGTTTAGTTTTCTGTGCATCTATCATTAATTTGGCAGCCTCAGCTTTCTCCCAAATCTATAAATCTCTCAATTCATTTTTGGGTAATTTATAAGTTTCTTTTTATTTTCTTTGAAATGGCCTCATGAAGAGTTGGTTCTCCTATCCCAATCTGTACCCTCAGAAAGAAGGCTTTGCTGTTGTTGCTGTGGTTGTGTTTTCTCCTCTCATCCAATGTTACTGTGATAAATCTAATGCCATTTTGATACCTGACCTTTTGAATGTGAACTGCTTATTTCATTCATTTCCCTTTTTTTTCTTCCACACTGGATACTCTTAGCTGTCTCTCCTTAAACCTAGCATTCTGAGATTTCACAACAATGTCCCCTGCTACAGGTCTGATTGCATTAATTGTGTTCAAAAGTTAGTGAATACTTTTGATTTGGAAATTTACATTTTTGTGTCCAGAATTTGTCTTTAAAATAATTTAACAGGTAATATTTTTCCTTTTTCTTATTCCCTTTCTAAACTTTAATTAGTTAGATATTAAGAAAATCTGGGGACTGAATCTCCAATTTTTAAAATCATTTTTATTGTTACTTTATCTTTTTAATATTTCCTTTTTATATTATCTGTTACTGTTTTACTTATGGGAATATTCCAATTTTTATCTTAGGAAATGCATAAAGATTTACATTTTTACTGTCAAATATTTATTACATCATGATATTGGAGTTACAGGTAATATTTATTGCTTTACTCTTCCACTATTTTTTTTCAAATAGTATGCAATGTAAATTAAAAGTAGGTATGCAATGCATGTTTGTATATGTGTGCATGGGCCTGTGTGTATATATGCCTGCATAAATTCAGGGTCATATTAAACTACTAAATCCTAATTTTGTACTAGTATCCTATAACTGTATGTCTCTTTCACTTTTTTTCATAATAGTAGATAAATAACTGTCCATTCTTTTTGATTTATAAATACTTGGGCAATAAATATGTATAATATGTTAATCATTTCCTTAGATGCATTTCCAGACAGAAATTAATGGTACACTGTTATTCATGTTTTTGCGATTTTGATACATTTCTCACATTGCATCACTCTCACGGTGACTCTTCTGCCTCTCATTTCCACATACAGGACATTTGTGATTACATTGGGCCAACTCAGATAATCCAGAAAAACTTCTTATTTTATGATCAGATGATTACCAATCTTAAATTCCATCTTCTCTTTGCCATGTAAACTAGCATATTCACAGGTTCCGAGGACTAGAATACAGACATCTTTCAGCAGGTATTTTTCTGCCTACCACAGGCTCTTGCTTGTCCCTACAGGCTTCTAACCATTTAACTTTCCATCCAACATTTCTGTATAGATATCTATTTGGCATCTCAAATGAAATTCAAAATGTAGCTCACGTTCTCCATCCCCCAGAATTCTGTTCTCAATTTAGTCTTCCATATGTCAACTATACAAGTGAACAACCAAAACAAATTATTGACTCCTCACATACTCTGATATCCCCATCAAATCCATCAGCAAGTTCTATTTGATCTATTTTCAAAATATAGCTAGAATTCAAAACTTCTCACCACTTGACTTCTACTATCAGTGCTTCAGAACATTTCTTAGAATATTACAAGTATTAGTATTTCATGAATAAGCTAATGAATAAACACAGTCTTTCATAATTACTTGATCACATATATACATTTTTTAATACCTTCTATGCTGGTCTACGATTTTGTTTGCTTGATTACATTTAAACCTTTAATTAAGCTATAATTTATTGGCTAATGATATATAACTCTGATTAAAAATATTTGTTCTCAATGCAAACTAAAGGACATAAGGTTTATTCAGAATTCTTAATTGAAAACAAGAGAACTTTTTTAAAAAACCCACTTTTTAAATTAGGTTACTATGTTGAAAGCCTAATTGTACTTATTATTGTTAGACAAGTCAATACTGCTTTAATACACATTTTAAAACTTCTTGCTGAAATTGTATATTTCATCTAAGTATTTTATGACTGACTCATAAAATGCAGCTCATATTTAATGTACACAACTCAGTGAATTTGAGGTTAAGTATCTACCCATGAAAACAAAAGAAATCATTAACTTAAGGATCCAGTAAATATATTATAAATGTATATGGTTAAAAAATCAGGAGGAGGATGGATATGGATAAATCAGGTTGTGAAAATAAGTAGGACTCTCAAAATAGCTACAACATGGAGCCTGACACTGCTATAACCCTATTATTCAAATTAGAAACTGGGACTTCTTTTCTTTTCTCTTTAATGATTTTATGATTTCTAGAAATTTCTCCTTAGCAAATATTTTATACTAACCATTCTCTATTTCATTATTAAATTAGGTAAAAAATATAATCAGTTGTAAATAAAAATGACACAAATGATAAGTGTTTATGATTTGGATTTATTAGAATTTGTTTCATATTCTTTTAGTCTCTTAAATTTCCATGATGTTAAAGCCAATGTCTCATTATGTTTGCATTTCCTTTTACATAGAAGTTGTGTTGATTACAGAGAGAAGTTGAACATAATATTTGATATTTTTGAACTCTGTATAAATAGCAAAAGTTTTTAAAAATCCCAAATATTCAAGTAACTCTCTTTGAATCAGGAGGAAACCAAAGGACAAGATATAGTTCTTAATTCCTTGCAATTGAAATGTTCTTCATATTTGATTATATTTACTCTAAATGACCAAACACAGTGCTGTTCCATCCTAGTTTGCAATGCATGTGACTCACACAGTTAATAGTAGTGGGTCAACCAGTAGTGACTAATAAGGCTAATAAGACTTATTCTATGTTGGAGCTAACAAATCCTTTATCAGCACTTCAACCACTCTGCTTATGTGGCCTCATTGTTAAGATTATGCCTTTCATCTACGGAAACCAATCCCTTTCATATACAATTTCATCAAGAAGCTTATAAAATGTGTATTAAAGCAGTATTGACTTGTCTAACAATAAAAAGTACAATTAGGCTTCCAACACAGAGCATTTCTAATTTGCATAAAAACCTTTCTAACCTATTCCTTTTACTGCAGAATATAACCAAAAGGTTATATTCTGTTCCATGCACCAGTAATTACTTTAAAATCACTAGATAGATGTACCTATGTAATATTGTACAGTTCTTTATGCAGATCATTAAAACTGAATTTATATGCAAGATATATCAATAGGAAAATACTATTAAAATCATTAGAAAAAAATGACCAAACACAATGGATTCCTTCTACATAATATCACATAATGTAATAATTTTAGTTTCTTCTTGAGCCACTCTCTTGGTAAAAATTATCTCAACGGTAAGACTAAAGACACACTTTTATCACATCTTTTAGTTGGGGCCTCTAATTTACACACTATAATTTTAAACAATAACTTTGATTTATTAGAAAAATTATGAACAGACTTTATATAAAAAGTAAGTAAACTCATTTGAAAGCTTACATGATTATTTTAAGAACACTGGAAGTGTTTTTGATGAAACATTTTCATTTCAGAGTACAGTTTGTTTCCTGGCTATGCATCATCCTTGTCTCATAAAATGCATGTCTCTGTTGTGTACCTGAAAATGTGAGTTCTAATTTTAAAACAATGGAAACTCTTGTGTTTCTTGTGGTTCTTGTGCTCTTTGGTTTCCTTAAGTGACTCCTAGGAGGAATAATTCAGAATGTGGCTGATTCTCCACTTCTTTGCAAAGGTGGCATGAAAATGTTTTGAGACCTCTGCTGATAAGCCATTCCATGGTTGTTTAATAAAAAGCAGCACAGTTCCACCAGGGTAACACAGAATGACATTGCCTCAGGTCACTGCAGGGCATGTCACATCATGTAACACAACATAACCTGCTCCAACAGGTCAGGTGCCTGTTGCCTATTTGTAGGAAATACCTTTCATTTCTCCTATAGAAGAGAGGCCATGTCACCAGGTTTGATGAAATGTCAATTCTAGCTCTCAGTCCAAGGAATACCAACAGAAATCATTTCCTTCTCAATTACAGTAGACTCTGTTCAGCATCGAGTTACTTAGAGTGCATGTCATTAACAAGAATGTAGTCATGATTGTTGGAGGTGAGTTTAAGGAATCTGCTATAATTCACACAAATTTAAGGACAAAAGTTTTAGTACAGGCAGAATGCCATTTTTTTTTTTGGAATGGTAATAAAAACAAAACAAAAGGAGAAAAAGAGTCGTGAAGCAAGCAATAGTGCGACAGCATTCTTTTACAAAAGAGAATTACATTTTTCTAGGAAAAACACATTTATAAATGGCCAAGTAAGTTTTTTCCTTTTAAAATTCCTATTAATCAAGATTATTTATTAGTGATTTATATTACTTCATTCCTGAATTAATTGATTCAGGATTAATTGAATCCATTCAGGGCTGAGTGCATTCAAATATATATTAGAGCAGTAATACTCCATGCCTGCCTTCAGTGTGCCTTAGTTGAATGCCTTAGTTGAGTGAAGTGCCTTAGTTCAGTGCCTTAGTTGAATGAAGAAAAAAAATGGACCTACACTGCACACCTGATATTGAACACATGTTAAACTCCAGGCTTTTACCAATAAACCCTAGGGAAAGTAGAAGAATAGATCACATTACGTGGAGAAGAAAAAAGGGTCTCAGAGATTTAAATTTGTTATTACTTGCTTTGAGCTTAGTTTTCTAAATGCACAAGGAGATCCAAGTCTGTTACAAAAATTTAGAAACACATTTGGCATGAGGAACTTTTAAAAAAATCTAACTTGAGTTTACTTACAAAAGTAAAGGGAATTTTCTTTTAAAATATGTCCTTTTATTATTATTATTATACTTTAAGTTCTGGGATACATGTACAGAACATACAAGTTTATTACATAGGTATACACATGCCATCGTGGTTTGCTGCACTCATCAACCCATCATCTACATTAAATATTTCTCCTAATGCCATCCCTCCCCTAGCCCCCGACATGCCCTGACAGGCACCAGTTACATAGGTATACACATGCCATGGTGGTTTGCTGCATCCATCCCCCGATCACCTACATTAGGTATTTCTCCTAATGTTATCCCTCCCCACTTCCCCACCCCCTGCTATCCCTCTCCTAACCCCTCCCCCAACAGACCCCAGTATGTGATGTTCCTCTCTATGTGTCCATGTGTTCTCATTGTTCAACTCCCATTATGAGTGAAAACATGCAGTGTTTGGTTTTCTGTTCTTGTTAGTTTGCTGAGAATGATCGTTTCCAGCTTCATTCATGTCCCTGCAAAGGACATGAACTCATCCTTTTTTATGGCTGCATAGTATTTCATGGCATATATGTGCCACATTTTCTTTATTTCCTAGGTAGGAAAAATAATTATCTAGGGATAAAACTATAGAATTCATTACCAGAAAATTTTTGAAAGAAAATCATATAGCATGACTATAAACATTCATGTTTATTGGAGACTCCAAAAGTGGGGCGAGTGGAAGGGAGTGAGAGTTAAAAAATTATCTATTGGGTACAATGTTCACTATTCAGTGATGGGCACACTAAAAGTCCAGACTTCACCATTATGAAATATCTCCATGTAATGAAATTTCAGTTGTATACCCGAAAATCCTACATAAATAAATTCATGTTTAAAATGTTAGCATGTGCTTATCTTAAAGATCACACGTATAACAAGTTATCTTTAATTAATTATTTAATATTTCCTTGGCATAAACTTTATCTTACTTGGCTCCAATCAATTGGATGTTAAAGGAGAAGAATTGAGTAAAAAGAACAGCTTTAAGAAAAATATGAAACAGCTTTCCTGCAAGAGAGAAGAGTTTCATATTTGTGTTAACCCAAGGGGTAACACTCTTTCTTCCTGGATCTGAGTAGTGAAATAAGGGGTAAAATGATGAAGGCAGACATTTATATTTTTACAAAGTAGTTTTGCTATTTCATCAGTAATACTATAGATTTTTCAGATCGAAAATAGAGATCCATATTACTTTTACTAATATGTTGTCATCTAAGTCAAATCTGAGCCATTTCAGAATTTTCCATCACTGCAAATAATTTGTCATACTACCCACAAATTTTCTCCATTAGTTTATATAATCAGGATTTGACTGTGCATATTTTATAGGTAAAAGGCAGAAATTAATATATGCATCAAGAAAGAAGGATTAATAAACACAATTGTCAGAAATCACTTCATAATTTTATTTTAAAGGACAACTGGTTTTCAGCTTAAATAAAACCTGTGACTCCAATACAAGTGTATGATTTACTTAGTAGCAAATTATATAAATATGAAATATTTGAAGTTTATGATAAACCCAACATACATATAGGCTTTCCTGCCTTATAATGAAAACTAAAAGCTGTAATCCAAATAGGCAAATTTTCAAAGTTGAAGAAAAAACTATTCAAAGTAATGGAATGTTGTGGTTATTTATTATCTGCTAATTTGTCTCTGTTGTGCCAATGTTCGCAACTATGTCTACAATTTTAAATAGTTACATAAATAACTCAATTTAAAGGGACATAGATGAACATAAAATAATGTTCCCCTTTTCTGCAAGCAATCTTGCTTTCACTTAAATATTACTAAACTATTCTGGGATAATTCCTTTGAGCACAGAAATGAGCAGAAGTGCCCAGAAGCTGTAAACTATACCTAAAAATGACTAGAGGAGCTTTGGAGGCTAATGTTCCACTAAGATGTTTCAGTGCTTGTGTCATCTTTGTGGACTTCTCTCATTTTTGGTCTCTTCTTTGTTTCCTTCTTTTCTCAAAATATCCAAAGAGGGAAGTGAATGTAAAGCACCTTTGGGATGACATTAGGACACTGGGTCATCTCATTATCTGACTCTCCACTGTCATACGCAGTTAGGCATCTCATGTGTTAGGTTGTCCGACAAATTATAGAGCATGCTGGAGCTATCAGATGGCAGCTCCTGAAACTTAACTAGTTAATAGTAGCCAAAAGAGAACCAAAACCATTCCTATATGATGATAAAACTAATGAAGCAAGAATTCTATTTCTCCCCAATTCCACTGCCTTCAGATGGACTAGGGAAATAAATAGCACAGTTCCTTGTAAATTTCACAAAAACTTTTCTTTGGCATAGTAGAACAGTGGGAGAATGTGAGTGGGCTGTTCTACTTCTCTTTGTCTTTTAACTTAACTTGCAAAGAAAGTTCACACTATGTAAAGATTTTCACAGTTACGTACTAACAAGTCTGCAGGATTTGTTGCACTTACACAAGGAAGTCAGATTTGAAAATAAAACCGGTTTTCTGTTTGTGGATGCAACGATGAACATATGGTCAACACCTGGAATTTATAGAGTCCTTTACCTAATAAAACCTTCTGAGACATTCCAAGAATGACAACAAAGTGATGGCATGGAGCAGAGCTGCCAAAGGTAATCTTCTTCACCTCCTGGTTCTTTTAAAGCAGAAAGCATAAAACTAACAACTTAGTGCCCCCCAAATGCTTATGAAATGTGCATTAAAGAGGTGGAAACTCAAGTTCTCTGACAAAGGTGCCATTATATCATAACTATGAGTGTCTGTCTGGATTGTCTCCGAAAGAGCTAGTTTATGAGGAAGATGACTGATTGGTAAGCATACTATTAAAAAAGTAGAGTTAGAGTGCAAGACCAAGTTCAAAGTTTATAAAGTTTTACTTAGAATGCGTTTATATTGAAATGAATTCTTAAGTGATAAAACCACATACAAAACTGACATAATTTTTAAAATCTATTTAATGTAGCTGCAATTTAGGGAAATGTCATTTGCAAGGTAATGCTAAGCTCAGCATAAACTTTAAAACTAAGGTTTCCAATCAGTAAAAGAAAAGTTGATGAGACCCAGATTGAGGAGGAAAAAGATTGTTCAGGCATCAGAACTACTTAAAAGAATATAAATGTGTTTACACATGTAAATGAAAATAACATAGCCCAAATATTTACTATGTTTTGAAAATATTTTTCAAGTAATGCTATTTTAATCAAAAATTACAATTAACCACAATCCTGAGCCTTTCCTTACCCCATTTCAGACCTCAGAAGTTTATAATATCTAAACCAATATGCAGTATTTTTAACAACATATCTCCAAGTCCCTCAGTCCTAACACTCTACTCCTTGAGTGGAAGTCAGATAGGCAGAAGAAAGAGATTATTTCTTCCACAAACATGTGAAAATACACTAAGTACCAGAAATGCCTCTCAGAGACCAAAAGAAAAAACCAAAATAACTCTCCCTGTCTCCTAGAAAATCAGCCTATTGACACCTTCTACAACTCAGATAACAGACTACCACCAAAACAAAACAAAACAAAAAATGTTTCAGCATGGAGAGGAGAAGAACCCAAAGCCTATTCAGAATTGGACTTGCTGTAAACAGGGTACAGAGGAGTCTGTGGGGTGGCTGGGGTGTGCATGCTAAGAACAGAAATAGAGATGTACTCTGTGGTGGTAGAGAAGACTATTTATGGCAGAATTGATGGCAGTCAAGAATTGAGAATGATAGGTATAATCTTAAACTACTTTTTCCTAGAGTTCTTTGCAGGCAGCTGGCAAGATGGCTGAATAGAAATGGCTCCAGCCTGCATCTCCAAGTAAGACCAATGCAGAAGGTGGGTGACTTCTGCATTTCCAACTGAGGTACCTGGCTCATCTCACTGGGACTTGTTAGACAGTGGGTGCGGTCCATGGAGGGCAAGCCAAAGCAGGTTGAGCAATGCACACACATCTACAGCAATCTGATCTTTGACAACAAAAACAAGCAATGGAGAAAGGAGGCCCTATTTAATAAATAGTGTTGGGAAAACTGGCTAGCCATATGCAGAAAACTGAAACTTCCTTACACCTTATACAAAAATTAACTTAAGATGGATTAAAGACTTAAACATAAGACCTAAAGCCATAAAGACCCTAGAAGAAAACCTAGACAATACTATTCAGGACATAGGCATAGGCAAAGACTTCATAACTAAAACACCAAAAGCAATTGCAACAAAAGCCAAACTTGACAAACAAGATCTAATTAAACTAGTAAGATTTTGCACAGCAAAAGAAGCTATCATCAGAGTCAACAGGCAACCTACAGAATGGGAGAAAATTTTTGCAATCTATTCATCTGACAAGGGCTAATATCCAGAATCAACAAAGAACTTAAACAAATTTATAAGAAAAAAATAACCATCAAAAAGTGGGTGAAGGATATTAACAGACACTTCTCAAAAGAATATGTTTATGCAGCCACAAACATATGAAAAAACCTCATCATCACTGGTCATTAGAGAAATGCAAATCAAAACCACAATGAGATACCATCTCATGCCAGTTAGAATGGAGATCATTAAAAAGTCAGGAAACAACAGATGCTGGAGAAGATGTGGAGAAATAGGAATGCTATTACACTGTTGTTGGGAGTATAAATTAGTTCAACCATTCTGGAAGACAGTGTGGCGATTCCTCAAGGATCCAGAACCAGAAATCCCATTTGACCCAGCAATCCCATTACTGAGTATCTACCCAAAGGATTGCAAATCATTCTACTGTAGACACATGCACATGTCTTTTTATTGTAGCACTATTCACAATAGAAAAGACTTAGAACCAACCCAAATGCACATCAATGACAGACTGGATAAAGGAAATGTGGCACATATACACGATGGAATACTATGCAGCCATAGAAAAGGATAAGTTCACGTTCTTTGTGGGCCACGGATGAAACTGGAATCAATCATTATCAGCAAATTAATACAGGATAGAGAACCAAACACTGCATGTTCTCATAAATAAGTGGGAGTTGAACAAGGGGTCCAGTTTCAGTTTTCTGCATATGAGTAGCCAGTTTTCCCAACATCATGAATTAAATAGTGCATCCTTTCCCCATTGCTTGTTTTTGTCAGGTTTGTCAAAGATCAGATCATTGTAGATGTGTCTGCATGACCCTACCTGCTTCGGCTTGCCCTCCGTGGGCTGCACCCACTGTCTAACCAGTCCCAGTGAAATGAGCTGGGTACCTCAGTACACAGCTCATCTCAGTACACAGGGAGGGAAACATCACACACTAGGGCCTGCCATGGGGTGGGAGGACTAAGTAAGGGATAGTATTAGTAGAAATACCTAATGTAGATGACAAGTTGATGGGTAGAGCAAACCACCACCATGGCATCTGTATAACTATGTAGAAAACCTGCATGTTCTGCACATGTATACCAGAACTTAAAGTATAATTTAAAAAAAAAAGAAAATTAACAAAAAAGAAAAAATCATATACCATTCTTTCCTACAACCTATTGATCATAAACTATTGCTCTGTAGCCAATGCCTAATAAACAAACATTTTTAAATTAATCTGGAGCTGGAATTTCACTCACCAAAAATGCTATAGGACTGAAACCTTATGATTTATTAGATGTCTTCCATTATACATGTGTCCAGAGTTTAGAATTCCTTTGTTTTATATGTTCTCATTAATTTAACTTAAATTTAAATTCATGTATAATTTTTTAAAAAATGACTTCAGAGAAAATGCTGAATACTGGTTTTTTTTGGCAAAAAATTAGAGTTCTGGCCAACCACTAAAATTAAGATTATAATAATAGCAAATAGAGAGCTTAAAGCAAATTCATAGTAAAGAGTGGCCAAAGAATTAGGAGGACAGGTAGCAGCAAATACTGGTCATAGAAAGCACAAAAGTTTTTTAGCCAATGCCAATCATTAAAATTAATGGAAAACTCAAAGCAATTTCTAATAATTGATGTCAATAGAGAATTGATAGCACATGCTGATCAGCAATGTTAATGGAAAAATTCTCACTCCAAACTGCCATTTTCAGATGTCATCTCTGAATAGCAAAAAGCTGTAAGTGTGAGTTTTGACTTGTATGTTGACATTTTCATTTCTTTGAATTAATCACATGTATATGATATGAAATAGGCACAGCCTATTGTGGCAACAGGGGTTTAATCATAACTCCAAATGTATTTGCAAAAGTGTATTTCTTATGACTTTGGTGTCTCGAAAATGGAAGCCATCACCTGCTAATTATGCACAGGATCCCTAAGAGTTGTCTAACATGATAACCTAGTGTACAGATTTGGAATTGTAAAAGGCCCCTTTTTTTTCTAGCAAATATCAAATGCCACTGGTTTTATCAGTGCATAAAGAAGTCAACAATCTTACAGATAATAGGTACTGTGAAATTTAACTTTTCCTATACTCTTTCTAAGTAAATAAGGAGCTTCTTTACACTTGATCACAGTCTCATATTTATTTCTGTTATTTCAAGTTTGCTGGGTCCAATTATTGGGAAGATTGTTCAGGATAAGCTATCCGTGTATACGATGATCATGCAGGTAATATTAATTAGACCACCAGGAACTGTGTATGTAAACATGGAACCAGAAATGATGGCATGTAATTAGGTACTATCTGCCATCAAGCTTTCTACTGCAATCATAGAGGTTCATTTTTATCTAAGTATTCTTGTACCTCTAGGTTATGCACAGCCTCTCCCATCTTCCTTCTTATTATTCAATCATCTATCCTTCTTGAGTACCCCAAACTTATTTGTCTGCAATGCCCAGCCCCAATCCCACCTCTGTTATGAGACATGTTTTGATTATGCCTTGATTTCACTTATTTTCATAAGCAAGCACTCTGTATTGCAGATTTGATACTCATAGTGCCCTGTATTACATGACACATAGTTACCTAAATCTTAATCAGCCCAATCTGTATCTCACAATTATATAGTAAACTCCTTTTAACAAAAAGAATCTCATATTTATCTTGCCTGCAGTCCAAAATTCTCCGTGACTTATACAAAAGAAAATGGCATTAAGAAAAATAAATGAGAGGAACATTGGAACTAGAGTCAGAAGGTCTAGATCTAATTATCAGATGTGTCTTTAAAGACTCTGAGAAGTTTCCCAAGTTACCTGATCCCTGTGAGCATAAGTTTTCTCATCCAGTGAAATGGAAGAATTCCTGGGCTGTTAACTTCATATATGGTTGTCAGAAGCAAATATAATCACATGTGTGAACAGGCTTTGAAAATGTATCTCTTTACTGTAGTAAGTACTTAATACAGATTTGAGCATTGGAAACTACAGATTTTAGCTGCTTTGTGGGAAGACAGTATAGAAAATCTTCAAAATATGTAAGCTTGAAAAATAATATCATACAATGTTATAAGTAAAGGGAAAATCAAGTGCAAGGGTAGTGGGAGACAGTCCCAAATCAAGCCTAGTAAATAACAAGAGAATGGCAGTCCATAGCTCTGAATCCTGACCTAGTTACTATCTTAGTAAGACCAGCATTTAAATTATCTTTGAGTGCCAGCATGATGTCAAAATCTGATTAGTTGCTTAATGAAAGATATATTATTGTCCTCAAGAAATTTCAATGTAAACAGAATAGTCCTTCCTGTTCTTTTTTAAATGTAAAGATTTATGAAATAGAACATGTGAAACAGTTTAGATTATAAACTTATGAAATCTCAACCTTAAGCTTTCTTTTATTTTGACTTCAAGACAAACGTAAGAATAGTCATAAGACTCCAGCTTTACTTGTATATGTGTATAGGCTTTTCCATAATGAAATATTACAATAAAAAAGACTTCAGTTCATATGTCATTTTGAAATGATCAAATCTGGATTATTTATTCAATGAAAGTCACAAATAACAGCAAGTAAAATTGAAAACATTAGCCTCATCTGAATAGGATACAAATTATCTTTTATTTATCTTTTACTTTTGTTTTTTATAATATGATAAAAAGGAAAAACAAGAGAAAATTTTTGATATGTAGAATAGTAAAGACAGAGAAATATGTAGGGCTTGACAAAAATTTGACTACCTTCTAATATCAGATGGGCTATCAAATGAGTGAAATGCTAATTTAAAATGAGTAGACGAAGTGGAAGAAAGAATATCTGTAAACAATCAAATTCAAACTTTTGAAATACTACATGCCATGTAATAACCTCCATTATCAAATACCTGTAAACACTGGATAGACCATTGCAAACAAAGAATCAAACAAAAATCCACAGCTAAAAAGATCAAGATTTAAAAAACAAAATCACTGAGAACCAAAAATGAGAAGAAACAGCAAATTAGAACTGATACTGTGGCTGTCTTTGGAGGATATTCTGCACAAGGTAATCCAGAAGCTTGACTTTTAATGTCCATAAAAGAATAGCAACAAAACTCTAGGCTTGCAAAAGTTAAAATATTATGATCAAGATCCCTTTCACTAAATCCCAAAATTTAAATATCTGCATGTCTAACAAAATGGCGAATCGGGGAAAAAAAAAATCAACACAAGGAGACCACAAGAATTCTCTGTTTCAAACTGGGCTTGAATGAAACAAATATATTTCCCTCAGAATGTCATCAAAGAACTGTATCTCTCATGACTCTGGAGATAAATTTTATATTATCTGCATGGTATCCAAATCCTTAAGCATTTACATAAACATTGTACTGGGGCCATGCTGAACCCTAGTGTACCCAGCAGAAGCAACCAAATTACCTATTGGAAAAACATGGCTTCACTTCATGAATGCTCCATTGAATATACACTCACAATCTGAAATTACAAAACATCTGAGAGTAGAAGAGTAGACATCAGCCACAGTAGAATTAGACTCCAAACAACTTAATATAACTACTAGGAAAATGAGATAAAAATTAGTTTAACATAAATGAAGTCCTAAAAGTAATCAAACCACAAGAAACGATTAAGACTACCTACAAAGAACACACAGATGTCTTAAATAATCAACTCAAATTTTTAGAAAAAAACCCCAGCAATTTGAAAATTCAATGCATACATTAACAATAGACTGGACACAAGTGAGGAGAGAAATTATATACCAAAAAATATTACTGAGCAAATTACTCAGAATGCAGCACGGAGAAATAAAAAGATAGAAAAAGCTAAGGAGAAGTTAAGACATAGGGGTGCAAATCAAAGTGTAGTATAAACATAAATGTACTTCTTGAAGGAAAAACTAGCAGAGATATTGACATCAGCCTTATTCTGAGGCAATGACAGAAGTTTTTACCCAATTAAAAAGGATCTTTAACACTTGAGAAGCGTAAGTCATAAAGAAGATAGATGAAAATACGTATAAATCATAGTGAAATTACAGAGCAAAAAATTCAAAGAGGATCTGCAGAAGAAGACTTTACAACACCTGTAGATCCTTGATTTACGAATTACTAAAGATGACTTCTGGAAGAAAGGAAGCCATGACAAGGACTTGGGATTTTATTCTGAGTGTTGCTGGATAGCAAGATAGTGTTTTAAAAAGAAGAATGATGTAATTTAACTTACAGTTTTAAAATATTGCTCTAAATTCTATGTGCCTAATGAATTATAAGGACAGGAAGGCCAGCTACAAAGCAATTGCAGAAATCCTTGATGGGAAACAATAGTGGGTGGTAGTAATGGAGGAAGTACTGAGATGGAACACAGTTTGAAGGTAGTCAACCATTCTTGCTGAAGGATTGGAAGTCATATCTGAGCAAAGTATTGAGTAAAGCATGACTCATATATTTCTGGCCTAAGCAACTGAGTTCATTCAGCTGCCTTTTATAAAGACAGACAATAATGGAGGAGAAGCTGAGTTGGAGGGAAGGGAAAAATCAAGACTTTTTAGCACTTTATTGAGTGCTTCTGATACACAGATTTCTTAGCACTGAAATACATGCTAACTCATTCAACCTTCACTACAACCCTGGAGGAAGGCACCAGTATCACATTCCCTTTAAAGATGAGTAAACTGAGGCCTAGAGAAGTTAACTCCCTTGCTGAATATCACCAGTTGTTTGACTTCAAAGTCTATACTCTCAAACGCTTCTCTCTCCTGCCTCTTACGATGTCTCTTTCAAGCTGAGATGTATGTTTATGCCATCAACCACACACAAAAAAGGGGTTTTTGAAAATGTAATGATGAAATATATGGTTTGGCTTTGTCCCTGCCTAAATCTCATCTTGAATTATAATTCCCACAATTCCTACCTGTCATTGGGGGAACCCAGTTGAAGGTGACTGAATTATGAGGGTGGGTCTTTCCTGTGCTGTTCTCATGTTAATGAATGAGTCTCACAAGATCTGATGGTTTTACAAATGGAAGTTCCCTGCGCAAGGTCTCTCTCTTGCCTGCTGCCATCCAGGCAAGATGCGACTTGCTCCTCCTTGCCTCTCACTTTCTGACATGATTATAAGGCCTCCCCAGCCACATGGAACTGTAAGTTCAATAAACCATTGTTTTGTAAATTGCTCAGTCTTTACGTATGTCTTTAAACAGCAGTATGAAACTAAACTGATACAAAAGAAAAAATAAAAGAGCTAGAGCAGTGGTTCTCAACTTTTTGTGTGTTCATGGACTATTCTCAAAATCTAAAATTTTTGGCATCAAACTTGAAGAGACTGAAATCAAAGCAATATGGCACAGCAATGTCTCATAGTACTAATGAAAGCATCCAAAAGCATAGAATGTTCCCTTGATTTCCCTTCAGCACCGTGCACAAGAGCACAATGTTTTATGGCTCTGGACATTCCGAAATCTCTGTGAATGAGGCAGGAAGGGAAAGGACACAGATGTCAGGCTGACTTTCCAGCAAGTTGATCAGAATATAAGCTCCATGAGGGCAGAGATTTTTCCGTTTTGTTTCCAATATATCCAATAGGTAGAACATCTTCTCAAATATAACAAGTACTTAGTAAATATTAATGGTATGAATGTTTAAAAGTTGTACCGTGCTCCAACCCCAAATGACTGATGGCTCTCAAAAATCTCACAAAAAATTATATTTAAGACAAGCAAACAAAAAAACTCAACAATAGCAAATGCAAATTGTGTACATTGATCAAAATTTATGGAACCTGTGAAGGTTGGAGCATTTTTTAGTAGTAACAGAATAGATGAACATCATTAAGCTAGAACATTGCCTTTATCATATACAAAAACCCATAAATTATAGGTTTTGAGGCAATGATCAGTCTATGCTTAAGAAGGCTTCAGAGAAAGTAGTGTCCTTGATTGAGAGCCAAGTTTTGATTTACAATCAAAGACAGATGAATGTCAAGAAGAAGAATGAGAGATAGGAAATTTTGGTTTTAGTGAACTGATAATTTCAGAAAGGTCAATAGAAAGTCACTGGAAGGATGTCAGTAGTAAACGGAAAAGAAAAATAAGAAATTAAACAGTTGTAGGAGGGATTTTATCAGTACATGATATGATACCTAGCCGAGGGCTTTGCACTTGAAAAGGTAGCCAAAGATGACAGATTTAAGGAATATGGTTGTGATGACTTTTCTTTGAAGCTACTAGTTTGAAGAAAGTGAATTGTTTATGTGTTCTGATGATGTTAGCCCCAGGTTTATTGCTCTGCACTCAGTAGGGCATGTCCCTGAGAAGTTCTACTGGCATCTATTGAATACAATTCTACCAATCCATGATATTTGTCATGTGTCTTAGAGTATAGAGTACCAGTCGCTCCTATTCTGACCTTTCAACTTGGGAGAAGATTACTTAGATTCCAGAATTCTCTACTCTAAATCTAACCATGTGACCAGAATTTGCTAGGAGGCATAAGGCCCTCAGCTGTAACTCGAGTTGTTTTTTAGATCCAGGAGAAAATGCACATTGGACAGAGTTCTACACAGATGGTTAGAGATGAGATTTGCAGGAGCCCATATGCCTCCTACCTGGCGGAGTTATAGCAGCATGTGGTGATGACAAGTTTTAAGTCTTATAAATGGGAGGCCCTGAAGGAGTTTTGAAAGAATTTTCCTCCAGCGGCTGAGGGCAGGATTGAGGTGAGACCGAGGTTGCTTCCATTTAGGGGGAGTTGTATTGGTTCAAGATGGCTAGAAAAATTAAGCTATGTTCTTCAACTCCCCTTACCAAGTATAAGTCTTAAACAGTAAAAATTGCACAGTACTATCTTATCACACATCATTATCCCAACCATTGTAAGAAAACTGCATTTCTTCTTTTCTAATGCTAAACAAATTTGGCCTTCTCTGTAGTCATTTCTTAATCTTCAGTGATATAAACACTGTTCTGTATAAGAAAAAAAATCAACAACCGAGATCTCCCTGTAGATGATGTATAGATTCACATTTTCTTAGGAATAAGAATGTAGGTGACTGTGGGGGCTGGGCGGATGGGTGTGGGGAAGTGGCAGTGTGTAAGAGAGCATGTAGGCACAGGTATATTTACATGATGTTCTCAAGTCATGGTTTTATTTAAGTTTTAAGAAAATAGGAAACAACAGTAAACAGTAATTGTTTAAATGGCAATGGCATTTTAACTAACATTTTTTTTCTGTTCACAAATGTTAAGACACTGTAAGGAAAGGATCACATTCAACCTCTCTAAAGAAATGAACCAAGCTTTTCTATCACTACTTTTTACATTGGTTCCACGCGGGTGGTCTTTTATTTCACAGGGAATATTAATCTCCTGTTATATGTGACAACCACTACTGTGTGTCATCTCAGTACAGTACAATAAAGTGACTCCAGAGTTTCCCTCTAAACTTAGTGACCAGGCTTCTCGTACTGTGACAAATGTTTATGAATTCTTCTAATTACACGTCTGGTTTAAAGCTAAGATACCAAGAGAATATAGTTCGCTTTTGTAAAGTTCCCAAGGTTTTTCTGTAATAATCAATTACCATAATGAGTTTTTTTAAAGCTTCCATTCATCATTTTCTTAAAATATATAAACTACCCCGGTTAAAGATAAATAGCTATAGCCAGCATACCCTGAGGCACACTACGAAAGGCCTCCTTTAAATCAAAATCAACTGGAAAACATGTTGGGTTTTATTTCAAAGTCAATCCTGCTTAAGTTTTAAAAAATGTGTACAACAACAAAAAAAGAGCAAAATGACAAGTCAGCTTCATAAGAGGACACAAGACAATACATCATTATCACAATTATCTCTGTAGTTCACATCTATTTGTTAAATGGGTGTCACCAGCTAGTTCTTGTGCCATTAAAGCTAGGAACTAAATCTCTATGTGGGCCTTTCCTTATCTATTAACCTATTAGCTCCTTCTGTTCCTAGAAAAATAGCACCCACACCAGGAGTTATTTGGCACATTTCTATCTAAACCAGGGCTTTTCAACCTTGTCACTACTGCTATTTGGGGATGTGCAATTCTTTATTGTATGAAGCTACTTTGTTCATTGTAGGATGTTTAGCAGCGTCTCTGGCCTCTATCCACCAAATACCAATTGCAGATACCTCTCCCCCCCAAATTATGACAACTAAAAATGTCTAGGCATTGACAAGTGTCCCAGGGTGGGTGGGACAAATGTCCGTTCCCGTTTGAAAACTACTCTGAACTTCCTACAGATATGAAATGTGAGAGGATTCAGTAAGATACTCTATTAGCTTAAAAATGGCATAAAACTGAGAAAACTAAGGTAAGGCATAGCAAGATGATTTAGCTGATTGAATCACAGAAAGGATGACATAGGAGAAATTTGGGTTATGGTGGAAGAGAGAACAATAATGGCATGGAAAGACTTTTTATGTTATTTAAGCAAGATTGTCTGATTTTTTTTTCTCTCATTGCTATTCCCTAAATGTGGACTTTCTACAAAATACAGTCTTCAAACTGTTGCTCTTTTTTTTCCTACTCTTTCCCTCTGGTGTCTTATATACTCATGTCTTTGCCATCCACACTAGGAAGCTGTGTCAGCCTTCATTGCTTTTCCTAATTTAAGACCCTAATGTAAGACAAATGTCATATGCTTGCACCCAATATCCTCGATAACACCATACTTTCCGCTCAGGCTACTATATCTTCCAGGCCTTGAGACTCCCAAATTTATGCCAATGGACATAGAAATAGAAGTATTTTAAAGAAAATTTTGCATTGCTTTCACTTGCCCTCATGTTTTGTTTTATTGTTGTTGTTGTTGTTGCTGCTGTTTTTATTTCATTCTCCTATATCCCATATGCTACCTGATAAGGCAGAATAGGGAGTATAAAAAGATTTGAAATTTCTAAAAATATTCGAGTTGTCCCAGCTTTGCTTTATCTTAGCTGCCTTACATCAGATAAATCATATTCCATAGTCTGAATTTTTAACATTCAAAATGAGGCTTTCTCCAAAGGTCTTTATGCAGATCAAATAAGATACCACGTTTAGGGATGGAAAAACCACCCAATAAAATGTCCAACGTTTCATATTACATATTTTATAATTTAACAGTGTTTATTTGCCTGCAAAACTTTTTGTTTTCGAATAAAATGTGGGACATAATGTCAAATCATTATATTTAAGACGACACTCCTTTAAAATATTTTATATGATTATTAACAGGAACAACTGTTTTCCCTGTATTATTGCCCTCTGACTTCCTGATTCTGAAAGCTTTTCATTCCTTGTTCTCCCACATAATTCTAAAGGAATATTTTAGATAACCTTAGCTAGAATCTTGAGTTCCAAACAACAACCTCTGAGATGTTCCTAAAGGTATACTGTCCTGATTAACCTTTAAACTGGAGCCATTATCTGCATATCTGAAGGAAAATAAGAGTATCATCTCAAAAGGCATGCATAAGTTACTAGAAACTACAGTCAGTCCCCACTAACTAGTATCTTTTGCATATCATAGACCTTCAAAGACATAATTTTTAGGTAAATGATACTTGATTTGGTACTTATTTATGAAGGAAAGTGACTGGGTTGCCTCAAAATAAAATATATCCAATGACAGTAACTTACACAGAACATTGAGTTTATGGAAAAAGCAGTAATCCAGAGGAATAACTTCTTTATGTCAAGGATTTAAAAAATGCTACATTTAATTTTAATATCATGATGAGCAGTATTCCCCCTGTTTGATAGGCCTCATTACACTACAGCATGTACAGTATTTGCCTTATTTAACAAGTTTTATCAGTCATTTAAGAATAGGCAATGCACACACACACACACACACACACACACACACAAAGACAGACACAAAAGTGATAGACGTGCAGTATAGAGCCTCTTAGCTCTACAAAAATTTGCCAGGAGTTATAAAGAGTAATGAAAAATAAAAACAAAAAGTTTCTTTGGTAAACTCTATGTCCATGATTTGATTCATTCAGAAGCCAGACACAATACTTATTCATTGTATAAGTAACTGTGATTCCCATTTACCATAAAGTATCTCTCTGCTTTTCTTCACAGTTATTGCTTATCTTTATATACCTAACTGGATTAATCAAATTTGTGTGAACATCATCTTCTGGTCACTCTTAGACTCTTCCTCACAACTTTTAACAATACTTATCCTTCCCATCTTTTCTGATGTGAAGCATCCTCAATCAGGGACTCCTTTCTAAAGTTCTCTTAAAATGTGAAAATGCAAAGCCTGTAAACAAACACAGCACTGATGTAGAAAGTTCCACCACCCCAAATAATTCCTGGACTGATCAACAAATGAAAGAAAAATTATGAATCAAAGTTTTTCACTTATTTATTCTTCAAAGTTTTTCTTATTTTTATTTCAGTTATATTTTAATTTTCCTCTTCTCTTGCAGATATTCATGTTTGAATTTTATTAATATTTACTTCACTCTTATTCCCTATCATATTATTTATAGAATCTTATGCTTTAAAGTCTTGCTCTATACAGTTTTAATTATACTTTTATATTACATGCTGTTTCATAATTGTTTTTAAAGCACTGGCCTCTTATTAGGTGATATTAGGTACATATAAGCTCTGGCCTGCTTCTGATTCTGGTAGACTATTTTAAGTTGTCTAGGTCTTAGCACCTCTGCTGTAAAATGAAAATATTTTGGCTAAATATTAAAATAAGAATTGATTATTAAAATATTTTGCTAAGTAGCTAGTCATTAAAACTCTTTTAAATAGAAAATTTTTGACTTTATGACTAATGGAATATTCAAACAATATTTGTTGCTCCATTCAATTCACTTATTATGTCTTCTTCACCCTCACTAAATATAAACTACTTAAAAGACAGGGACTTCGTTTTATTCAGAGTTAAACTCATAGCATTAGAACAGCATCATGGCATAAGCTCAAGAAGAATAGGCAGAATTGTATTAAATTGACAAATATAGTTCACATTCCTAAAATATCTTAGCAATTCTCATCAATTGAATGTACTTTTTTGTTCTCATTAAAATACATTAAAAATTACTTCACACATATTAGAAATCCAGTGGAAAAAAAAATCTCATCATAAGTCAACTGTCTCAGAAATTTTTAAAGGAATAGCTTTTATTTTTAAAAGAATAATGCTTCAATTCATCTACCTTATTCTGCTACAAAGAAGATCTATTGGAAAATAAAAGGATTTGTGTGAGTAACTCATAAAAAGCCATATTAGAGCCCTCTGGGATAATTTTTCAAAATGGTATACAGTGTTTTAATGGTGTGATTCTCATTGACTTTAATGGGAGTCATGCAGCTCACACCACATATGCTCTTTCAAAACGTATCTCTAAGTGTTCTGTCACTAATCCTTATAAGTAATAAAACGGTAAACTTTATTTCTAGACATATAAACATAATCATGTTTATGTCAGTATAATCATGATCTTTTTGTACCATCATAACTGGATTTTCATTATGCTATCACTAGCCTTATGTTTGAATAAAGAGCCAATTTTTAATAGATGTTATTAAGACATGTGTGTGTGTGCTTTACCACATCTGATTGTGACAAGACAGTGTTGTCGTGACAGGAAAAAAAAATCCTTCTACATGTATATTTGTATTAGAAATCCATCACTAAGATACTTATTTATGTCCTTTTAGATACAGCTCTCCAATACAGATTCATAGTTTGTGGAAAATATGGCAGTGCAAAACAAATATAGTTTTGTTGCAAAACAAATATAGTTTCAGCACCTTGCTGGTCTACTGTAAATATATGATTTTTAATAAAACAAGATTAAATATTTAAACATTTCTTCACTAAAATGTTAGTTATTACCTGCAACCCAGTCACAGTCCTAAATTTCTCTAAATATAAGGTGTCCACTGTGCCAGATTGTATGATGACTTCACAATATGGGCAAATGTTCACTAGAAACCATAAGGTGGTTTCTAATAAAGTCAGCTATTACATACTACAAAAAGTTATTACATAGTAATTCATTTCAACAGTTCAAAAATGTAAAATAATTGAAAAAGTGAATGGGCTACATACACTAAGCTCTCTGAATATTTTGCTAGTGTTTAAGCAACACTCATAGGTGTTTTATTATCATAGGGTCTTAGCACTAGAAAGGATATCAACGATCTCATAGTCCAACTTTTCCGTATTCCACCCCATTTTCTGACGGCCAGACTCATAGAGAATGATTAAAATAGATTGTTCATAACTTTCTAAATTCTATTAACATGTGGCTCTAAAATCATTTTACTTTTAAAACATTTTTAGACATTTTCTTGAAACAATTTATAGAGAGAGTTTATCTGTTTGTGGACAAGTGAAGACTTCACACCCTCTGCTCATCCTACATACAACTGAATATAAAATGATTAAATAGTAATTCCCCTAAGGTTTTACCTGTGTACAAGATATTCATTTGGTTTTGAGCAGGTGTTATGGAAGCCTATGTTTCTGCTTAGTGGAGAAACCATTGATAGCATAGACTCAAGACAATATGTAAGATACCTATGTCATAGTCACAACTCAGGCAGAGACACAAGAAAACTGCCTTTGAAATCAGCTCTGAGTATGATGATAAGACAGATGCTTTCTCACTACTAGCAGCCTATGAGTCATGTTATCTTCGTGGGTCTTAAGTAATCCACTCAGAGGCTGGCCCATTAAGATGCAGAACTTCTATGTCTAAATGGCAATCGAACACAGTAAAGCACACCAACCGCCCTCAGTGGTGACTTAAGTTAAAGAAAATACAGTCTATGTAGGAAGGCAGGGCAGTGAACTGATTGGGTAGGGCTGGAGATGTGGATTTAAACAGACTGAGAGGCCACAGAGGATAGAGATAGAAAGAAAAACACATCTAGGGGAGATTTATATGCGGCTGTAAGAGACAGTCACTTGAGGTAACACAGGACTCCAAATACAAGTTGAGAGAAAGAGTGAAGTGGAATCCTTAACACACTCTTGAATCATTATTCTTACCATCCAACTGACACACACATGCACACACACACTCAGAGAGAGAAAGAGAGAGAGAGAGAGAGAGAAGTTCTATGTGGGCTTGAATAGGTCACTGGAACCTGAAGTAAGGTCGACTTTGTATGTTCTTTTACATATTGCGTGAGTGCTTAACTGGCTAATGACTGCACCAGTTTATTTTGGACTATACTACCAAGTCCCTCCATGGGGAACCTCATCATAGACTAAAAAGAAGAGGACCAGTGAAATACAGTTCATGCAGGAGGAGGGAGAAGTCTAGGCTGGACTCATTTTTAAAAAATTATCTTATATCTCTTAGAATTGTTATTCATTCTAATATTGGAAACTGATAATAGAATCCCAATCTAAATAATTTGTTTTATATGCTTACAGTAATGTAAAAGGGATGGTGTATAGTTATTTCTTGGTGTAGTAGGTAAATCACGTGTAACTAATATCTTATCTTCATGAAGTTTATGGAGTCCTATATTATGTACTATATCATTTTTATTACATAGATTGTATACTACTGTCTTACATTATTCTAGAAATGCCTTCAACTGACAAAGAATGTGATCAGACAAGCAGAAGTTTTGTATAATGAAAACTTATCAATGATTATGCTTTGCTAAAAGTGCACTTATACAGACAGACCAAATTACCATTAAGGTTGATCAACTTAGATAAATTTTCTGCATGGACAATTAGATTCAGCATTAAGGGTTAACCTATAAAGTTTTATTGAGTGATGAAAACACTACCAGGCAGAGTCAAATATTAGAAGTCTTCCAAGATTTCTAAGAAGTCTTCACTCTCCTTGTGATTCTATTTCTCAGGCTGTACCATAGAGAGGTATTAGTACATAATGGTTTATAGCATGAGTTAAGCCCATGCTACATATGGTATAGCATATGTTCATTAGTTAAAATTTTTGCCTCCACCACTCATTAGTTGTATGATTGTGCAAGTTACTTAACCTCTCTAAACCTAGTGAAATAAGGTTAATAACACTGGTTATCTCATGTTTGTAGAGAGCTTACCCAAGTGGACAGCACATAATAGATGCTCAGTAAATTTCATTTTTATTACTGTCTTACTATGACTACAGACTAATCATATGTCCATAGACTGTGACCTGTGTTTCCTCTATTCTTCCTCATTTGCATTTCTAGAGTCTCCACCTTGAAATTTGCTTTGATGACCTAATTTAGTTATTACATTCCTGACCTTTTCTTAAATTTTATATTCTAAGAACATGATCTATACTTTGTCAACCCCAGCCTGAAAAGCCAACATTGACTTCTGATATTTTATTATTTTCCTTGGTATTCTTGATATAGTATGTTTGTCCCCTCCAAATTTCATGTTGAAATGTAATCCCCAAAGTTGGAGGCAAGGCCTGGTGGGAGATGTTTGTATTACTGGGGCACATTCCTCATGAGTAGCTTGGTGCTGTCCTCATGATAGTGAGTTCTTGTGATATTGGGTTGTTTAGAAGTATGTGGCATCTCCCCACCTCACTCTCTTGCTTCTGCTCTCACCCTGTAACTTGCCTGCTCCTGCTTTGTAAGTTTCCTGAGGCCTTCACCAAAAGCCAGATGTTGGTGCCATGCTTTACAGCCTGCAGAACTGTGAGCCAACTAAACCTCTTTTCTTTACAAATTATCCAGCCTCGAGTTGCAATGCAAATGAACCAACGCACTTGATCTTATAGTACACTTGTACTTCAATTAATTCTGCTATACCCAATAAGTAGAAGTCCAAAGCCTTTTGGTTTATACAATTGGCTGGGGACATAACTGTTTTATTAATTTTTTCATAATTTATATGATAATAATAATGTTTACTATATTCTGCCACAGGCCTGGCAGGGAAGTTCGGCAATCAATGGAAACATTTTTGACACCATTGTGCCATCAGCTATGATTAGCCCACCCTGAAGAATAATCAGCCCACCCTGAAGAATAATCAGCCAATGACTGATAGAGATCATCAACTGTTACTAAATTCCTTAGTCAGAGATGGTAGTCCCAATCCAGCCTGCCATCTAGCAAATATCTATACTTGGAAACAGCATATTTTTTAAAAAATGCAGTGACAAAATACAAAAAAAAATGAATGTAATGAATCAATGCAAATTAATCACTGCTACTGGGAAAGATTTCTCAAAATGATTGCCACAACAATAGCTTCCATCTATGGCTCAGGTCATCCTTTTGGTTATGGGCCTCGCCACCGTTTGTATAACCTGGATATAGAAATATCAGTTTGAAAGAATTCTGCACCAGCTATATTTGGACAAGCAAGCATACACACAGGTTTTGTAATATCCCTTTGTTTTATATAACTCACAGGCTTTCTTTTTGTTTTTGCCATCACTGTGCTATCATTTTTTAAAAATTTTATTTTTAAATTGACAAAAAACTGTATATATGTATCATATGCAACACATTGTTTTGAAATATGTATATAGGTTGGAATGACTAGATTGAGCTAATTAGAAGATGAATTATTTCACACACTTTTGTTTATGCTGAGAACAAATCTACTCTTTTAGCAATTTTTAAGAATACTATATGTTGTTATTAACTATAGTCACCATGTTGTACAATAGACTTCCTGAATTTATTCCTAATTTTGAATTTTTGCTTCTACTGTTTGACCATCTCCTCAACCTCCCCTCTCCCACCAGCCCCTGGTAACAATTCTGCTCTACTTTTAAGAGTTTAACTTTGTTAGATTTCACACATAAGTGAGATCATGTAATCTGTCTTACTTTGACTGGCTTACTTCACTTGCCATAATGTTCTCTAGTTCCTCCATGTTGTCACAGATGACATAATTTCCTTATTTTTAAAGGCTGACTAGAAGTCTGTCTGTATATAATTGATTCATCCATTCATCCACTGATGGATACTTAGTTTGATTCCATATCTTGGCTATTGTGAATAATGCTGCAATAAATACAAGAGTGTAGATATATCTTTGGCATACTGACTTTATTTCCTTTGGATATATACCCAGTAGTGAGATTACTGGATCATACAGTAGTTCCAATTTTATTTATTTATTTTTTGACTCCTCCAAAACCTAATACATTGTTAATTTTTTGAAGAAATTACACACTGCTTTCCATAATGACTGTATTAATTGGTATTACTATCAACAATGTGCAAGGGTTTCCTTTTCTCCACATCCACTTTAACAATTATTTTTCATCTTTTTGATAACAGCCATTCTAACAGATGTGAGGTAATATCTCATTGTGTTTTAACTTGCATTTCTCTGATGATTCACAATGTTAGACATTTTTTTACATACCTGTTGGCCATCTATATGTCTTTTTTGAGAATATATATTCATAATCTATTGCCTTTTTTTTTAAATCAGAACCTCACCAATATTTTATTCAAAAGCTCCATTGGATATGGAAGTATGCCCTTGAAAGACAATGTCTAGTTTGCTTGCTTCCCAAGTCTTCAAAGTCACTATTGCCAGAACTTGTAATCAGGTTGGGTTCTCCACAATTTTAGTTTCAGACAAGTTTGGACTGCAATGTAATTATTAGAGATTTCATTCATGTCGAAGAGATGAGAAGGAAGTAGAAGTTAGGCAAAGGAAGAAGTTGAACTATGACATGACTTAACAAAGCCTTGGTCCACCCCTGGAATATATGGCCCACCAGCCTGGGTAGGCCAAACCGTTACATTTCTGCCTCCATCAGTCATTGGATATAGACTACCTGGAAAGGGTAAATCTTGACCCTGACTATTCATTAGATTCTGCCTAAAGGTAGAAATCCTGTAAGCTGGGTAACAAACCCTTCCTTGAAGATTCAAGCAGCAGATCAACTCTGAGATGGTTAATATTGAGTGTCTATTTGACTGGACTGAAGGATGCAAAGTACTGTTCCTGGGCATGTCTGTGAGGGTGTTGCCAAAGGAAATTAACATCTGAGTCAGTGGATTGAGAAGGGAATACCCACCCTCAGTGTTGGTGAACAGCATCTAATCAGCTGCCAGCAAAACAGCAGGAATGAAAAGAGCAGACTTGCTGAGTCTTCTGGCCTCCATCTTTCTCCCATGCTGGATGTGTCATGCCCTCAAACATCAGATTTCAATTTCGTCAGCTTTTGGTCTCCTGGACCTACACCAGGGGTTTGCCAGGGGCTCTCAGGCCTATGGCCACAGACTGAAGGCTACAATGTCAGTTTCCCTATTTTTGAGGTTTTGGGACTCAGACTGGCTTCCTTGCTCCTCAGCTTACAGATGGCCTGTTGTGGGACTTCACCTTGTGATCATGAGAATCAATAATCCTTAATAAACTCCTTTCATATATGCATCTATTCTATTAGTCTTGTCCTTCTAGAGAACCCTAATATACCTTGTCCACCACACTATATTTTCTGTCTATCCACTTTGAGATAACTGATCAATTGGATTTTAATATCCCATACCTAGAACAAGGTATTATGTATAATGTGCTGTATTCAGTCACTTCCCTCGTCTCATCCCCACTTTATAGCACTATCACTTAATTCCCTCCCCCACACACAAACATATTTCCAGGAGAGTAAGACGTGCAGCCTCTGTGCTGTGTGATATTACCTACATTATCTTGCACAATTTCTTTATGGAAATGAGAAAAAATGATACTCAAGGTCACATTTAGTACAAAGATAGAGCCTGAATCCCAGTTGATTTAAGGTCTATTTGTAAATTCTATACCTTAGCCCCTGACCTATATGGCCTTCATATGAAGGCACTCAAATACCACATTGATAAAAATTAATATTTTAATCAGCAATGTTTATATATCTACACCATACTTTTCAAACCAATATATCAAAAGATATGCTATGTTTCCTAATTTGACTTTCCACTTCCTTAATCAGCAGATATTTTTACTGTACTTAGCCACATTTATCAAAAAAAGGATGACAGTTATTAGACGTATATTGCTGGTCTTAGAAAAAGAAATACTGCATTGCAAGCAGTATTTTAATAGTAAAAATTGATATAAATTTCCTCATATTTTAGGTAAATTTGCTAGTCTGAACCACTGTGCTGGCTTACTAAAAGTTTTTGATATTTGTATCATTTTCTTGACTGCATTCCTGAAGTCATCAAAATACATTGTTTCTATGAATGGAAATTCTCCCATGTAGGCACTATATAATCCTTTCTTTCAGTCAGATATACCTTTTACAGATACTCATCTTCAGTTTCTCTTTTAGCTGGCTTTATCTCAAACTAAAAATGTAAACACAAGTTCTAAAACACCTGTTGTTCTGAATTTTCTGGTATAAATTTCTGTGGATCACAGATACGTTCATAAGAAGTGTATCTATCGCCCAGCGGAAACTCTAGCTGAATGTACAGAAGGACTGTTCTAATTTTTTTACAATCTGATGGCAAACAACTAAGCCTGATCCATCTAAAAATTGCAGTAGAAAAAACAAGCAAGTTTTGGGGCTTTTATCTCATATATTAAAATGATTTAGAGAGGAGTAGGCATAAAGAAAATTTTATAGGCAACTAATATCTATTTTCCAAAGTAATAATAACTTTCTCAATTTTGACACTTTTTTTTTGGCAAAGGGATCCCATCCCCACCCTCATGCAGAAAAATATAATTTTCAAGTCCTAAACTTAAATACTGTTCCTTAGCATTAATGCCTCATAGTATGGGATGGACTCCGTTATAGTTACTACAAATCAGAAGATCCTGAGACACTAGTTACTCACTCATTTTCTAATTCAAAAATGGAGTGACATGCAAATGAATAAAGAAGGCTTTGCCATTTTCTTGGTGTTAGGAACTTCCACATGAATACGGTTAGGGATTCATCAGCCACCTGCTATCTACTGTTTTTTCATTGCTTCATATCACTGTCATTAAGCCACTTATTAGCCATGTTCTTTTCAGTATAAATTTAATACCTTAATACATTTTTTCATGAATTCCCACAGGTGATTATTTCACAGAATATTGTTGAGTGGCATATTCCCTTTTGGCCTTTCTCAGTGCTCATGGGAATTTCTGGAGTATAGGACAAATGCTCTTGCTACAAAGTTATATTAAAATGTTTAATTAATAGGAAAAACAATGTGAAGCCTATTTTTTTCCTTTGTGGTATATCTCTGATTTGAAATTTCCTTCCTTCTACATTACAGAGAACATAACTGAATGACTAGCTGTGTTCCTTTCTGTGGATCACAATGAACTTACATTCATTAGGGTCTGTTTTTTTCCTTTCTTCACATAGTCTGAATCTTGGAGGGCCACACAAATAGCTGACTAACACACAAAAATAGAGCTCTCTGCCACCATGACCAATCCTCTTCATGTTTGAATTGTAATGTACTCTAGCTATTTGTTTCTGAGACTCTATCAACTAACCACTGTTGGAACAGGCCACATCAGTTAAATGAATGATTAAAACTGTAGATGCCTAGGTACCACCCCACCCACAACCACACTGAATGAGAAGCTCTACAGGTGAAATTTAGGAATCTGCTTCGTAACCAAGTCCTGTAGTGACCCTTGGACATATTAGAGAACAATTGAGTCATAGAAGTATGTTTAACCTATTTTCAGTCTATGATTCAATATTAAAGAGCACTTGACAATGTAAGTACCCTGAAGGCAACCTGTCACAATGGCTTTGTCAGTACCTGTTTTGAAGCAAGCCTCTGTTCCAAACATTTAATGGGGGAAGATAAAATACAAAAAGAAAAAACAAACAATAACAAAAAAGAAGAAGAAGAAGAACACAAAGCCTAGCTCAAAAGCAAACCAATGTCTTTTTAGACGAGAAAAAAACAACCCATAAATTCAAATTGAAAAGTACAACTGAAAATAAATTACTTTTTGGTTCCTGAGCCAGAAGTTGGCAATAGGGGTAGGGTCTCAGTTTCTGTGTTTGAGTCTTGCCTTTTGAAGCAGGGGATATAGGGCTCTGAGCTCATGAAGGAAGCTAGAATTCAGGCTATCGAAAATATGGCTTTATGAAAACTATGGGCTTAGGGAGGCAAGGGGACAAAGAACCATCTTGTAACCAAGAACTAAGCCAAGATAAGAAAAAAGAAAACGAAATCTAAATCAAATCAAACCTACCTAACGAAAATACTCCTACTCAAAATGACCCTGCAAAGCCAAATTCTAAAACTCATGAAGAAGCTTCATGCAAAGCAAGACAGCCAATACAATCTACAATTAACAAAATCGACAATTAAAACGTAAATTTACTCCAGATAAAATAAAGGGACAATATGACTTATTGATTAGGATGCTAATTTTATAGGCTTAAAAAGCTGAAAGAGCGCTCACTCTCATTTTCCCACTCACTCTCTCTCTCCCCCTTCCACCTTTGGAGCTGTGTGCTCCAAAGCCTGCCTGAGGATTCTTAACTACCTCTGTATTATTGTCCTTTATAACATTTCTATTCAATTTTCTCCTCAGAATTTAGAAATGTTAACAAAGATTTTTACCACAATATTTAAAAGGGAAGTATTACTTCATTCTTTTTTTTCCATTTTTTTTTAAATAGGACAACTGACATGAAATTAATACTTAAAACTAAAACTTTATGCTAAAAGAAAAAACAAAAGGTAAGGCCTGTCTACCTGCTTGTTGACTTAGTCATTAGACTCTTTTTTTCTCTCTTTTCTAAGACTAAGCTTACATTTTCAGTTATATTGTTGTATATAGTCCTGCAGATGTGGAATACCAATTTAAAACAAGGGCACTTTGAGCTTTCCTACTGCAGAGTTGGAGTTATGCATATTGTGCCACCTTCTTTGGAAGAACACATTTTACAAGAGTTTGATTTCTCATGTGTCATAGTCAACTACATATGATCCAATACCAAAGCATGTCTTCAACTCATTGCAGAGGAGGTGACTAAAATATAAACTAGCAGAGAAGACACAGCCATTCAGAAGGCAGCAACTTGAAAAATCTATGCATAAATGATGTTTTTTCATATGAAAAATAATAAGATCATTCCAGAAAATGATGTCTCACTTGTAGGATATCCAGGAATTACCTGCATGAAGGCATTGACAAGAAGATAGATATGGTGGCCCAGACTTGATCCTTACATTGAACATGATAAAGACATCTAACACATGATGGGGTAGCTAATAAAATATTTTGGCATTACCTAATTTTTCATAAAAAGTAATCACAAATTTGTTTTAAAAAATTCCAGAAGGCAGTCAGCTTTCATCTCAGTCTCAAAGTCTGCCACAAAATCTTCAGTTCTGGTTTTATGTTACATACAAACATAAACATTGCCTGTATTTCTTAGCTCTCAAGTTTAAGATTACAGACAAATATGTTATCATGTCATCACCTTGAGCTAAACAGCGTGGGTAAAAATATTGTGTGCAATCTGGAATATTGGAGAGTAAATTGTAGAAAGAAATTAATAATCTTTGCTTTTTTCTTTCATTTTCTTTCTTCTTTGATTCCCTCTTTTCTTCTTTCCATCTTTTGTTATTCAAATATTCATTCAAAACTTCATTTAAACATTCAGATTTTCCCCCTACATCAGCTACGCATGTTCAAAAGATGGAAAGAGAAAGAAAAAGTTAATCTAACATGGTGTTACTTTCATAAGGATGTACACAAAGCACTGTTTAAATATGGAAGATACACAAAATGCAGCCTTGAGTGGTAAGAAAATTGTAGCAGAAAGGTTAATAAATTACCTGAGACCAGAAAGATTAGTATGAGTTTGCCATGCAGAGAAGGGTGAGATTGTTCAAGGATATGGAGGTGGTTAGTCCATGAAGAAGACAAAGAGATATGAGAAAGCACATGTTTTCAAGCAATTACAAAGAAGTCTGGTCTTTTCCTTAGTAACAATCCTGTCATAATCAATTGTATAGGTCAATTTTGCCAGAGTTTGGTGCCCAGCTGTTTGGTCAAACTCTAAGAGTTGCCATTAAGGTATTTTGTGATGTTATTAACCTCTATAATATGGTGGGCCTCACTCAGTTGAGGACTTTAAGAACAAAAACAAATTTCTCAGAGAAGATACAATGCTGTCTTAAGGCTGTAACATAGAAATCCTGCCTGTTTCCAGCTACTCAACTGCCCTACCAATTTCAGACTTGCTAGCCTTCACAATCATGTGAGCTATTCTTTTTTTAAAATTTTCTCTTTTTCTCTCTTCACCTCCTTTTAACATCCTATTGGTTCTATTTTTCAGCAGAACTTTTATTAATACTAATGCATAGTATTAGCTGTACTATGCCCATTTTCATGGCTCATTCCATTTACTTTTTATTAAAACCTCAGTATAATCATGCTCATGATGAGTGACAGACAGAAACTGAAATTTATTAAATAAAAAAAAAAAGACTTGACTAAGGCCAGTCTTAGCCAGAGGTTGAGCTGCAATTTGAACCTCATTTTGTGTGACTCCAAGGCCTTCACTTTTAATCACTACACGATTTTCTTAGAATATAAATTGTGAGGAGCCAATAAATATATTTGAAAATGGGGTAATAGAATTTGATCTCAGTATTAAAAAGATAAATTATCCTACAAGATGGAAGATAGATTGGAAACAAATAAGATTTTCTAAATCATGAATATCTGCTTTTTTATAAAACAAAGAATTGGTAAAATTATACACTATCCATAATGGTCTCATCTGACCTCCTTTGTCATTTGTCTACCAAATGGTATCTCCTCCTCATGGCCACTATGCTTGTCTTCCCTGCAACAAATTGACTTGGTTAAACCTAAACAATTTGTTCTTTTCCCTCCACTCTTACATAACCTGTGTGCTCAAAAATAATGTAAAAAAAAAAAAAGGAAAGCCATTCTTTAGACATCAAAATGTCTATAATGGTGTGCGTGCGCACGTGTGTGTGTGTGTGTGTGTGTGTGTATTCAGTAGCTGTTAACATGGTCTTAAGGTAATGAGTTCAATTCTGCTAAAACATATTAGTCACAGATCCTGCCCACAAAGAAGTTATAATCTAGCAAAGCATGTTCTAAAGCAATTAATTATAAAACAAGTAAATATAAGAAATATTAAATGAGAGTTGGAGATAATACTCTATCTCTAAGAAGAGACCATTATATCTTTTATAGTTAAAAAATATCAGCAAATCAAAAAGCAGACATTGTAGATAGAAGTAGAAATTAAACTTTATTTTTTGCTTCTTTTTGGTGCTGCTGTATAGTACAGTGATGTGTTTAAAAATAGTACTTTATTAAATGTTCATATTTCTTTTTTCCTGTTGTATTACTTCCCAAACAACAGGAAAGGCATTGATATAACACCAAATTCTTGAGGTTCTTTTTCTATAGCTATCTATTCTTCTGCCTCTGGTTCTTCCTTTTTTCCTTCTTCTCAAACTCACCTTATTTTGACTATCACTGTTAGATTCTTCTTTCCACTCTTCTGTTGCATGGATATTGAAAAGGCTGGGTATTAGAGTCAGAAGGATGTATTTGAGAGTCCCAGATCCACCATTGCTTACTTCATGACCCTGGAGAAGCTTCTTCTCTGAGCCTCAGGTCTTTCAATTAGAGTAATGATATCTGTCTTGTATGATTATTAAGCCTACATGAGATATATGATTATCAGTCCCTGGTATATACAGTGAGAGACCAATAAATATTAATTCATGCCCTTAACATGTTTTGGTTATTTTTCTATTTTATATAGGATACATTTTCAAATGATTTAGTACCTTAGTATGAATATAAATGACTTCTGCAATTTGGTCTTGACCTACCCTTCCATTAATTCCCCTGAAACACTTTAACATCAACTCTGTGCTCAATCAAAACTAGCCTATTTGTTGTCTTAAAAATAAATGATTTCCCCCTGTAAAGATTGGTTCATTACCAATAACCTTGAAATTTGGGGTAGGTCTAAAACTAATGCAACTGGGGAGGTGTTCTGAAAGGACAGAAGGACAGAAGGAAGGAAGGAAGGAAATTTACAAATACAACATTAAGTACAGGCTTTGGAAGGGGCCGATGCCCTCTGCACTTCCTTTGCTTCCCAGTGAATGTGCCTCTGCCCACTGTACTCTCTATTAATCAGCTACCCCCTTTCCCTTTTCTCTGCTTATTAAATATAGCCTACTCTCAGCTCTTAAATAGGGCATCCTCTTTGAAGATTGGCAATTGTTTCAAGCCCACTGCAATCTTTTTCTCGTCTAAATTCTTCTAGTGCGTATTGCCGACACTCCTCATTTGGTCAGCGTTACATATTGATTTATATAGTTACTTAAGTTGATATGCACATATGGTTTTACAAAATGTCTAATTTGATTACCAATTCACTGGGTATGGGTTTTGTTCCAGTGCTACCTCCCCTGCCCAGCCCAACTTAGTGTTTTGTGTATGTAGGTAGGTGCTCAGTATTTGTTGATTCATATCATAGATGTTATTTTCAAGATCCCTTTTTTAGTGAACAGACAGCACAGATTTATGTATTTTATTTAAATATAAATTGCTCCTATTATAATTTCAAAGGCACTAAACCCACCCAATTAAAATTATATAAAGCACTTCTCATTTACATGCTATGTGAAATGTGTTAAATAAACTAAATTGATATGTATAATAGATTTTCTCTAAAAGTTAATGCTTGTAAGAATTATGGGGCATCTACCTTTTATTTTTGTTACATTTCAATACCTTTATGTGGTGATAATTTTATGAAATTTTTTACTAAACAATCAGTGCAGTGCACTTTATAGTTTCTTTTCCTAAAGAAGTCTAACTCTAAAAGACAGTGTTATCCATATGAAAGAGGGTGTATTTCTAAATGAAGTGTCATTAAAAGCAGCAGCAAGGAGAGCATTTATGCACCATGTCTTAAACCATCCTTCCTTCATTTGTGCTGCTGTTGAAGTATATTTCTTAAGCCCTTGATGTGACTATATCAGCAAAATATAATAAATTAACATGAGTAATCCTCAACTTTTATTATACTGTATCTTTTCACATGAAAAGCATATAAGTAGGCATGAAATACCATGAATTTTCTACCCCTAACTGCATTATATAAAGAGCTGTCGTAGGCATATGAAGTGCTTTTAATCTGAATGAACTTCATTAGCTTTGGATTTAGTTGTGCATTCAGGGTACAAGTTGAAAGGCCTACCTGTTTGCTCAGGCTTTTCTTGAAGTTTGCCTGAGTAACACAGAAAGGATGTAGTGAAGTAGGATAGAGGTATTTTAAGAAATAATTATAAGAATAAAACACTTTTGAACACTCACAGAGATCTATTTAACAGGCTGATGCATTTCATCTAAAACTAATCAGGAATTGTCTTATGGGGGCTTCTAGTCAGACTTTTAGGAGTCTCCACTACCTATGGACCATGAGGAACCCAAGAAGAGGTGCATTGTGACAGGAGGAAAAAGAAAAGTCATAGTGACAAGGACAACTGCCATTCATCAAGGGCTTGCTCTGTGCCAGGCATTGTTCTAACTGCTGTGCACGTCTTATCATGCAAGACTTGCAATAACTCTGTGAAGTATATATGGTTATTTTCTTCACTTTACAGATGTCATATAAAGGCCACAGAGGTTAAATAACTTGCCCAAGGCGACACAGTTAGGTACCAGCAGAGTTGAGATTTGAAGCCAGACAGTCTGGCTCCAAAGGCACTCTTTAGCCACTCTGGTATGCAGAGAACACAAAATAAATAAATGATATAAAAGACAAGGACTCAATGTTTAAGAAGTTTACATTGTATTGAGGAATGGCTGTTATCTAAAAGCAGAATAACACATCACTATTAATGTGCTACTTAATAAATGCGTATAAGTAAAATTAAGTGAAATTAGAAGATAAAAGGTAAAAGGCATAAAATAATTTTTTAAATACAGGTAAAATATATTTTCTATATTGAAGACAATGACTTTGCTAACCCATAATCACCCTGGGGTCTCTGTAAGAGCAATGCCAATGCTAGGCTAAGTAGAAGCATGTATTTGTATGTGTAATGTGTGTGGAGAGAGGCAATTTGTGTGTGTGTGTGTGTGTGTGTGTGTGTATGTGTGCGTGTGTGTGTGTGTGTGTGTGTGTGTGTGTAGGGTGGAGGGGGCACATTTGTCCTCAAAGAATTTCTAATCTCACAATCAGTCATTTATATAAATAAATATTTGAAAGATTAGAATAAGTACTAGAATAAGCTAAATAAAATGTAATGGATATAAGGCATACATTATTCAGTTTGATTTAGCCATTCCACAATGTATACTTATATCATAACATCATTTTGCACACGAAAAATATATACAATTTTTATTTTTATTTACTTTAAACAAATAAATAAAACATTAAGTGTTAGGATGTTGTGATCACGAATATAGAACCTACAGGATAAAGGCAAAAGCAATCTATCCTAAGATTAAATAAATTGAAACTTCCAGGATAAAGTATTTCAGTAATAGCATCATATAAAGGATCAAAAAGTGCTGTATCACAAACAATTTAGACAGGAGTGAGAGTTACATAACCTAGAAAGTGAGCTGGATTACATAAAAAGCATCATCAGTGATAATGAATATATTGAGATCAAAGATGCACAGGAAGAGATGGATTAAAATTGTTCTGAAAGATAGAAGATATATTAGTCCATCTTCACACTGTTATAAAGAAATACCCATGATTTGGGTAATTTACAAAGGAAAGAGATTAACTGACTCACAATTGTGCATGTCTGGGAAGGCCTCAGGAAACTTACAGTCATGACACAAGGTGAAAGGGAGGCAGGCACTTTCTTCATAAGGCATAGGAGAGAAAATGAATGCAGGAGAAACTACCAAACACTTATAAAACCATCAGATCTCAGATCTCGTGGGAACTCACTCACTATCACAAGAACAGCATGGGGGAAATTGCCCCCATGATTCAATTACCTCCACCTGGTCTCTTCCTCGACATGTAGGGATTATGGGAGATTACAACGAAATATGAGAATTTGGGTGGGGACACAGCCAAACTATCAGGAGAGTAGAACAAAACCTAGTATTTCTAAATAATCTTGAAAGCGTGTGCATGCATAAAATGATACATTAAAAAAAAACAGTGCAATAGAAGCAGAGCATGAAGAATTTTACTAATGCTGATATTCAAGAAGGACTTCATTCAGAAGGTGATGATGTTTTAGAAGTGGAGGTAGTAGCACTTCATTATATAATAATAAAAAGGGAGGAGGAACACCAGAAAGTTGTAAGAGCAGAAGCAAAGTCCAAGTCAAAGAGATGGGGAGATAGCCCATGATATAGTCAGTGAACTCCACATAGTCTGATAGACTTAAAAAGTACTATGGTAGAGTGAGGGGCTGGGAAAAGGTTAAAAATTGTAGATACAAATCATACAGGTGGGTCAACATACAAATCATACGAGTGGGTCAACATCAAACTGTAAAGGTACTGGAATGCCTTGGCAATGCATTGGGTGTTTATTTAGAAATTAGGAGAATCATCTATGGTTTTCCTATATGGGGCTGCTTGCTCAGAGAAATGCTGCCAGAAGATGCCACTATTATTAGGATATGTACAAATTTCAGAGGGTTTTTGTGTTGATTAGCAGAGTTAGTTATGCAACAGTGTCTAGGAAATAGTATCTGCTTAAAAAGTATAAGCTATTATAATTCTTATGAGTAGTAGCAGGGTTAGTTTCTCAGAGCTGGGTTGTTTGGTCTGATCTAATTCTACTCTTTAACACAGCAACTCCTGTGATCACTTACAGATATTTTCCAGGATTGTGGATGTGGTGAAAACTACCTATCAGTGGACCCAACTAGAATCCACTGAGATACTCTAGCATCTGCCATCAGTGAGCTTTACAATACAGAAATCAACAAGCGTGTTTAACAAGCTTATTTTAACAGGTGAACATTTGCAAATATGAATACTACATTAATTAGGAAAAACAACATGATGAGGATAGTCAGCCCTGTGATCCTCAATAAAAGCAAATCATGCTGTCTTTAAGCCAGTGGGTGTTATTCTTGCATAAGAACCCTAGGATCATGCCCTTAATTAGCTAATTATTTAGATATTAGAAAGGAATCACTTAACAAGGAACACACACCCCATGATACAAATGACATGAGTGGTGAGTAAATTTACTTTCAAGAATTAATAAAGAGTGTCAATGAACTACATATGGTATTCATGTGTAATTAAAAACAAATTACAGGGTAGAGAAACACTGAACACACTAGTAAATTAATCTCCTCAATTAAAACAAAAAATCTCACAAAATTTTTAATAGAAAACACATGTATTTTCTACATGAAATATGGAAATGATTTCCCTCTGCTTGACTCAATGTTTATTTAAAAGAATCAACAAGACTGCAGAGCAATATGGAGAATATTTCACTGACACTATGATGAGCACAATACCTTTAATGACAACAACAAAAAGCAACCCCCCTCCCTCCTCATTTGTTTTGGCAATTTTTCCTTCTGCTATTTAAACATGGTATACATGAACAAGTAAAAATTATCTACCATAAATAGAGATCCCTCCATTTTGTAGTTTTCCATACAATAGTAAATATGACATTCTTGATGTATAACAGGAAGCGGAATCACTTAGATTTATGAAGACGCTCCCATTTTCCTTGCAAAAATGACTCTGTTAAAAAATACATGGGAATATAATCAAATAATAAGTGTAGCACTCTAGGAAACATACAACAGATTTCCCAAATCTACTCTGTTATACCACATGAATTTATTTAAACCTCATTTTACTAATTTTGGAATCACCAGCACTGCTATGCACTTATCTACTTCTTACTTAACTAGATACTTATTTTGTAACCTTTACCCTTACTCTTTTCCAAATAAAAAAAATTATGAAGATAGAAAAAATATGTAAAAATAACAGGAAATTGATGGAATAGGTAAGGAAAATTAGGGTAAATGATATAAGATGAAGCCAAGTATAAAATTAGTACACAAATGCCCAGTATTTCTTGTATACTCTATTTCTCATATACTCTATTACACACTGGCTGCAAATTTGCCTGAGTTTCCTAGAAATCAATTCAAAGAAACATGGCCAGTTTCTTTACAGACAATTAACAAAACTAAAAATATTTTCAAATTTTTCAAAAAAATTTTCAAAAAATTTTCAAAAAAAATTTTATTGAAATTTCAGATGGAATTTCTCTCCTATGTTTTAATGCACAAAAGAATTCATGTATATAGTGAACAAAGAGCTGAGATCTTTTAAAAAGTAGCCAAAAATATATACCATGTGATAACCAATATTCTTATGTAGAGGCAGGTTCTGAATGACTTTCTAAAAATGTTTTAATATGGCCTGCTGATTTAAGCCTTCATACCAATCATAATAATCTGGCTTAGTTTTCCATGACCTAGGACATTATTTGGATTATGGAGGACTAAAAAGACTTTCGTGGTTCTTGAATTGTGGTTTCCAGACCATAACATGAATATGACCTGGGAACTTACTAGACATGCAAATCTGGGGGTTCCACCTTAACTATTCTGAATCAGAAATTCTAAGGAAGTGAGGCCCAGCAAACTGTAATACTTTCAGGAGATTCCGACAAATCCTCAGGTTTGAGAAACATCACTTTCTGTAATATTCTCTATGTGCTTTATATATATATATATTGGGATTTTTTTATATGTATTGGGAAACAAGACCAAATTCTTTGACAAAATCGTGTGTGTGTGTGTGTGTGTGTGTGTGTGTGTGTGTGTGTGTGTGTGTAATATTTAAAAAGAATTAGAAATATAAACACAAAATTCAGTAAAGTTATTTCTTCTGGGGGAGAAATAAATGAGAACACATAAGTAGATGAAGTACTCTCAGTAATGTTCAAGTTCTTAAATTGGGTGGTAGAATCATGGGGATCCTTTCCTATTATGTTGCATAACTCATATATATGCTTCACACATTTTTACATTTCAAATTTTATATCATTAGAAATATCACTGTATCCCTAAATGATTTAATTTAATAAAAGTAATTTTATTCTTAGTAGTCAGGTCACTGGCTCTCCATGACATCATGTTTCTCACCACTAAAGGAACAGTCATGGAGACTTACAGGAGAAATACATGAATAAATTAATTGTGACACAGTTACATAAGTAATTATGAATCCCTTTCATGTATATAAATATTGTATGTGTACATGTGGCCATAAAAATTTTTTAATTTGAAATACAGGATAAAGTAATCTATTTCCTGAAGTTTAAAACAGTTCATAAGATTATGTTTATATGACTCAAAGACAAAGGTTCAATGGCTATATTGTACAGCAGGAATAGTTATAACGTCTGTCAACTGTATGTATATATTTTCTAAATATACACATTACGCAAAGAAATTATAAAACCTCAAAACTATAGTTCACCTAAAATAAATATGGCATTGTATACAGGGTGTTGGCTTGGTGCTAAGTAATTATGGGAAATAACGTGAATGTGATCCTTAAGTTATACAGGCTTATATCAGGTTTCTGCAAAAATCATATAAAATTCCTCTTTCTAAGGGTCTGCAGGGGAAACATAGAATATTAATTTTCATGGTGTTCCATTCCAGTATTTCTTTAAGAATTATATGTCTGGATAAGGTAGTTACTACATACTAGCACTAACACAGCAGAAAACATTTCATGAATTCAAGGAGACTATTTCAATCCAAAAAGTGCCAAATAACAGGTCACCTCAAGTGAACGGAGAAAGGTATAATTATGGGTACATTTAATACCTGTAATGAATTGAAACTTTGAAAGCTTGCCATTGTTTATATGTCACACACTGGTTATAAATAAAATTTTAAAAGGTATAGTGCAAAGAGAACATTAAAACTTCAAAGATGTACATATATATACTGTATTTGTTATACTAAGATGACATACTATATTATTCAGTTACATTCAATCTTGACTGCCAAGCAAAATATGTTTGCCTAACCTGAAGTTACGGATTTTTATTTTCTTTTCTCTTCAAATTATTTAAATTTAAGCTAACATTTTTAACTATCAAAGTCTGATAAATGGTCAGATAAAGACTAAGAAAAAAATTCACCTGCTATAAATTAAAATATGAATCAGTGGAGAAAAAAAACACTCCATCATAAATCAAGGTGATAAAAATAATGTTTGTTAAGATTTTGTGGAAAAAGTGAAGTAATACTACTTTATCAGATAAATTGAAAATATTTCACAAGCAATGTTTTAACTTTAAAAAAATGTAAAAATAAACTTTTGGCTAGTGTCATAGATCCCCAAAGACAAATTTTTAGAAGTTTAAGTGCCAACAATATTTAAGAGTTGGAATGAATAGCATTGTTACCGTCTTTCAAGTCACAATAACAACTTACGTAATAAACCCTGAATTTTCAACCATTTTAATGGATTTGCTTGTTATTGATTATGTTGGCCATTGCCAAGAATACTAAAGCAAATAAACTTTTTAACGCACTTATTCATCCATTCACTAGAAAACGAGATCTAGCAATTACATACTAAATATTGGTCAAAGTAAGTGAAAAGTTACATCATAGAATCTTTTTCTATTTTTCTTTTTTTCTTTTTAGACATGGTCTTTCTCAGTTACCCAGGCTGGAATACAGTGGCCAAGCATAGCTCACTGCAGCCTCAAAAGTCCTGAGCTCAAGTCATCCTCCCACCTCAGCTTCCCAAGTAGCTAGGTTACAGGTGTGCATCACCACAACAGGCTTATATCATATAATCCTGAAAATCATACTGTCTACTGAAATAATATGTTCTTAAATCTTAATTTGCTTTCATTGCAGCAATAAACATAAAACTGTTAGTCATACAATACTTTTAAATCAAAATATTGTTTCCTTAATAGCCAGGTTTATTTCCTCAATATTTTCCAACCTAGATCATCAAAATAGCACCTTTTTATCACACCTTGACCATCTTATTTTGTTTCTTTTCATCGATATATTTGTAGTAAATATTTCTAAGTATTTATATTATGCAATATTTTGTCTAGAAAACTGACATATGCTCAATGTAGAGAAATTAGAGAACAGTGGAGTATACATAAGTATTAAATATTTAGATTTCCACTACAAATAAATGATCTGTTAATATTTTGGCATGCCTTCTGATCTGGTTTGGCTGTGTCCATACCCAAATCTCATCTTGAATTCCCAGATGTTGTGGGAGGGACCTGGTAGGGGATGACTGAATCAATGGGGTAGGTCTTTCCCATGCTGTTCTTGTGATAGTGAATAAGTCTCACAAGATCTAATGGTTTCATAAGGGTGAGTTCTCCTGAACAAGCTCTCTATTTGTCTGTTATCATCCATGTAAGATGTGACTTGCTCCACATTCCCTTCCACCATGATTGTGAGGCCTCCTCAGCCATGTGGAACTGTAAGTTCATTAAACCTCTTTCTTTTGTAAATTGCCCAGTCTCAGGTATGTCTTTATCAATAGCATGAAAATTAACTAACACACCTTCTTTGAGACACAGATTTACATATAAACATGGGTCTGGGTATGAATCTAGGTCACTAGGTAAATAGATATGTCTGAAGAAGGAAGTAAGGATATTCTTGCATTTCTGAGAAACTATAACCAATGGGTACAAAGAAGCATATAGAAAGACATTTAGATACTGAAGAGTAATACATGAGTATTTGGAGCACATATGGGTCATGGTGATTATAATTATTTCCTAGTGCCTTCTATTCCAAGTATGGTCCACAGACCAGTGTCATCAGCATTAATCAGGAGCTTGTCAGAAATGCAGAATGTCAGGTCTCATTCCTTATGAATCAGAATTTTCATTTTAACAATATTCTACTGATTGACATACACATTAAAATTTGAGAAGCACAACCCTAGATGCTTTGTGAGACATATACAGCAAGTAGAGGTGGTGTATTAGCATCAAATTTTTGGTTAGGCACAATAGGTACAAGTGTTTAAGAGCCCACAATACCTTAAGGGACTTATGAAATAGTTTTAAAACTATTTTGATTTTAAAAGTATAAAATCAAAATTGAAAAATAAACTTTTATATGGAATAAAGTATTTTAATATGTGATCTTAATATATTTCATCTTTATTCAGTGCACTCTAAATATAATTTTAATATGTTTTTTTGTGGAGTTAGGGGCCCTAGAAAGCAAAAGTTCCTAGGGCCCACAAAAGTCCTATTACTATCTTGTGATGCATAACATACCTTGTGATGCAAAACACCCAGAAAAAATGAAAGAAATCCTGGGCAGATGTCTCAGTGACATCTCCTCTTTTATCTCTGTCATTAACTGTTAGATCTATTTTTTCAGAAAGAGTTACAGATCTCCCCCAAAAAAGACCTTACTAGAAATCAATCATTTGTATGCAATTACTATGCCTACCAATGTCCATAAATGTCCATTTTAAAAGAAAACCTAGTGTATTTACTTTTAAAATATATTCTGTTTTTAGCTTTACATGATTTCACAGATATTTTCAAATGCCAATAAATATTTATCTAGCTGGGTTTTAATGATGTACGAAATTTCATCGTATAAAATAAAAACTTCTAGTGAATTAGTTTTCACTTATTGCCATTATGAATAGCACAATGATAAACAAATATCCTTGTTGCAAATCCATGATTATTTTCTTCAGAAAAAATCCTAAAGTAAAATTATTGGTTCATTGAGTGCATACTTTGTAAATATGTACAGTTGTTGCTTTCAATTTTGATAGTTTCAAACTTAATAGAAAAGTTACAGGAATCATACAAGGAACTCCTACATTTCCTTTTCCTAGATACGTCAGTTTTGCCCCATGCCCCATTTGCTTTGTGTTCTGCATCTATGTCTTGTGTGCTCGCTCTCTTTCTCTCTTCATCTCTCTCTTTCCTGCAACCAACTGAGAATAAGTTGATACAAATCTGTCCCTTAGCCACTAAGTAAATAATTTGGTGTATTCTTCCCCAAAACAAAGATGCTGTGTTACACGACCACATAAACACAATTATGAAAATCAGGGAATTAACACAGACATACTACTATTACCTATTGCACACTCCATTTCAGTGTAGTCAACTGTGCTATCAATATTCTTTAGGGGTCCCCACTGCCATCTGCCACCTCCTCATCCCAGAATCAATTTCAGGATTTACATCACATTTGTTGTTATGCAGTCACCTTTAATCTGGAACAGCTACACATTGTTATTCTTGTTCTTGACAATTTTTGTTTGGTTTTTGTTTCAAATTTTTGTGGGCACATAGTAGGTGTATATGTTTATGGAGTACATGAGATGTTTTGATACAGATATGCAATGTGAAATAAGCACATCATGGAGAATAGACAATGTTTTATGTTATTGATATTTATTACAAAATAACTCTTCAAATATTGCTTCTAAGAGAAAGCATATAAGCATGTCCATTTTTTCATATCTTTATAACATTGAATATTAATGTTCTTTTTCAGCTTTCTAATTCCAATGACCACAATATAGGTTTTGTTTTTCTTTAAATATTCATTTTCTAGATTATAAGTGAACTGAATATTTGTTTATATATGTCACCATTTTTTTCTTTTCTCATTATTCTTTCATGTCTTTTGGTTTTTCTTCTATTCAAGCCTCTGTCTTTTTAATTGATTTATAAATATATGTCATTAGTTATATAATAACAATGCTACCCTTTTGCCAACAAATCTTTTTCCCTAGGTCATTCATGGTGCTTGATAAAGAAGCTTTTCATTTGTATGTAGTGATATATAATAAGTATTTCCTATTGATGCTTTTGCCTTTGGAATTGGGCTTGGCAAAACCTTTCCTGCTCATTATATCAATATCCTTCAAAATTTTCACATAATTATTTTATTACTTGTTTTACATTTACTTTTGGGCATTAAAAGTATATTTTTGTATCCAAGTTATATTTTCAAAAAATGTAATCAATTATTCCCACTGATTAGGAATGTCAAAAATTATATTAAATGCTGACCAAAATAAATTTGTATCCAAATTCAATATTTTAGAAGAAATAGGAGTAACAGAACTTTATACCAGAAGAAATCACAGGATATAATTTATTAATGAAGATAAAGGAAAACATGTGTTTGATGATTCAAAACAGAAACTAATTTTTCTTTTTAAAAGGAATTTAAGATTGTTTTTTGTTGCTGTTTTGGCCTTGTTATTTTAAGCTAGGGCCTCACATGTAAAAATTTAGTAGTATCTATTAGCAGCTGGAGGATATTTTTTCAATAAAGGAAAAGAGACAATTTTATTACTTACATTTTAAATCGACCATATAGAAAATAGTTTGTCAGTTTATTTTTACCTCCAAATCCCCTGATTAAAATTTTGATGTGTAAGAGGAGAAATATCTCTAGTATCAATTAAAAAGATATCTAATACGTTTGGACTGCAGCCTACTAACCACGTACCCCTTATATTACATAAGATGGCATATTCATTGCCAAACATACGCTTTATAAATTAAATGAATTTTAGTATAAAGCTGTTTAATGAAACTAGCAAATTTAGACTTGTTTAAATGTCAGTAAAATATTAAGTATCATATGTTCTCTGCCAAGTAGTTTTTGGAAGCACATGAAATTAATTGTTAAAAAGAGAATTTATCATCTTAAAGTACTTCACAATCAATGTTATCATTTAATGCATCTTTTGGCAATTATTAAACCCTAGGGAAGAGCATGAATATCCTTATCAAGTCTGGAAAGACATTAATGGGGAGGAGAAAGGACCGATGCTTGCATTTACACGTGGGCATGAGCTCAGAGAAAAGTGAAGGAAAGAAACCATAAAAACGCCCTCAGGCTCAATGCCCAGGACGGATATGTTGTACAGCCACCAGAGTTTCTAATAGCACCATTTCCTTCATTAATCTGATGTTTTATTCCTTTTTTTTTTTTTGGATGCTTTTCAATTTTTAATACAGCTAGAATTTTTTTATAAATCTATATGCATTATTTACTTCTTAGATGATTAGTTCATATCCATGATTAATAAGAATGTTATATTAAGAACTAATATGGTCAAAAGTGTGTGGAAAAGTTCAAGTTTAAATTTGTAAGTTATTAATGATAATAACAGAAGATAATAATCGTTAAGCACTATTATTGCCAGGCACTGTTCTAAGCATTTTATGATTATTATTTTATTTTTTTCTCCAAGATATCATATGAGGCTCTTAGTCTTGTCTCTATTTTACAGATGAGGGAACTGAAGAAAGATGAAGCTCAATAACTATTTTATTTTTAAAGTTTCATGAAAAATGGAAATATGTACTTCTCTGACTTGGGAAATGCAGTTATTAAATATAATTGTAATTTTTAAAGTCTCAATATTATAAATGCCTTCATTTTTAACAGAAATGATACTCATACTATTATAAGTCTCAGCAGGGAAATAATTAAAATTGGAGTTTTGTTTGTTTTATCTTTGTTTTTAGTTTTGATGTTTGAGTGAATAGATACTTGATGTAGCTGCATAATCAGTTTCCAGTTAATCTATTAGGTTGGCACAAACGTAATTGCAGTTTTGCCACTGAAAGTAATGGCAGGCCAGGCACAGTGGCTCACATCTGTAATCCCAACACTTTGGGAGGCTGAGGTGGGCGGATCATGAGGTCAGGAGTTCGAGACTAGCCAGGCCAACATAGTGAAACTGCGTCTATACTAAAAATACAAATATTCGCCAGGCGTGTGTGTGTGTGTGTGGGGGGGGGGTGCCTGTAATTCCAGCTACTCAGGAGGCTGAGGCAGGAGAATCACTTGAACCTGGGAGGTGGAGGTTGCAGTGAGCAGAGTTTTTGCCATTACACTCCAGTCTGAGCAACAAGAGTAAAACTCCATCTACTGCAATTACATTTGCATCAGCATAATAAGTAAGGTAATGATTTTTTTTTTAACAAGGACAGGAAGACTGCACATAGTATAGAGGATGGAAGTGAGGAGCTGGAGTCCCAGTGCACTGTGAAGGATGTAAATGGAAGGGGTAAGAATGTTTTCCAGTAATGACCTGAAACAAAGGGATTGTGCCAAAAAATACTTTCCCCTATATTCTATTTCTACCATTAATCATATTCATACCATCTCCTCCTAACAAGCAATATGAGATACTTTTCTTCCAGAAGTCTTGGATGTCTTCATAAAACCATAAGGGCGGGCTATGACTTATTGTTTAACCAAAAGTGTATGATTTTAAGTGTTTGAAACAGTCATTAACACAAGGTTAAATAGCCTGAGTTAGCAGTTTTTACAGCCGACCTTAATATTTGATCCAATGTTTTACTTTATTACCACATGACATGGGTGATACTATAAAGTATTTCTGTGAAAGCCATGGCAGGGTTATATTATTTCACTGGTAGAATCACAAAACTTGGGCTTTTTAGCACTGCATTTACTGTAATTAAGCTAAGTAAGAAATAAATAGTTAAAAACAAGGAACGTTTTTGTTTCAGTCCATTTTCACACTATGATAAAGACATATCTGAGATTGGGTGGTTTACAAAAGAAAGAGGTTTAACAACTTACAGTTCCTGGCCAGAGGCCTCACAATCATGGTGGTAGGCAAGGAGGAGCAAGTCACATCTTACATGGATAGCGGCAGGCAAAGAGAGACACTGGGCAGGGAAACTCATAATACTGTCAAATCTTATGAGACTTATTCACTATCACAAGAACAGCATGGGAAAGCCCTCTCCCCATGATTCATTACCTCCCATTGGGCAACTCCCACAACACATGAGAATTAAAGATGAGATTTGGGAGGGGACACAGCCATACCATATCATTCTGCCCCTGGCCCCTCCCAAATCTCACATCCTTACATTTCAAAGCCAATCATGCCTTCCCAACAGTCCCTTAAAATCTTAACTCATTTCAGCATTAATTCAAAAGTCCACAGTCCAATGTCTCATCTTGAGACAAGGCAAGTTCCTTCTGGTTATGATTGAGCCTGTAAAACCAAAAGCAATCTAGTTACTTTCTAGATACAATGAGAATACAGGCATTAGATAAATGCATCCATTCTAAATGAGAGAAATTGGCCAAAACAAAAGGGCTACAGGCCCCATGCAAGTCTGAAATCCATTGGGGAAGTCAAATCTTAAAGCTTCAAAATGATCTCCTTTGACTCCGTGTCTCACATCCAGGTCACACTGAAGCAAGAGGTGGGTTCCCATGGTCTTTGGCAGCTCCACCCTGTGGCTTTGCAGGGTGCAGCCTCCCTGGCTGCTTTCATTTGCTGACATTGGGTGTCTGCAGCTTTTCCAGGTGCACAGTGCAAGCTGTCACTGGATCTCCATGCTGGGGTATGGAGAATAGGGACCCTCTTCTCACAGCTCCACTAGGTGGTACCCCAATAGGGACTCTGTGTTGGGGCTTGGACCCCACATATCCCTTCCATACTGTCCTAGTAGAGGTTCTCCATGAGGGCCCCACCCATGCAGCAAACTACTGCATGGACATCCAGGCATGTCCATACATCCTCTGAAGGCAGACATTACTAAACCCCAATTCTTGACTTCTGTGTACTTGCAGGCTCAATATGTGGAAGCTGCCAAGGTTTGGGGCTTGTACCTGCTGACACTGGCCCCTTTCAGCCACAGCTGGAGCTGCTGAGATGCAGGGCACAAAGTCCTTAGGCTACACACAGCACAATGACCCTGAGCCTAGCCCACAAAAACCACCTTTTCTCCTAGGCCTCCAGGCCTATGATGGGAGGAGATGCCATGAAGACTTCCAGCATCCCCTGGAGACACTTTCCCCCTTTCCCCATTGTCTTGGGGATTAACATTTGGCTCCTCATCAGTTATGAAAATTTCTGCAGCTAGCTTGAATATCTCTTCAGAAAAAATTGATTTTTCTATCACGTTGCCAGGCTGCAAATTTTCTGAACTTTTATACTTGGCTTCCTTCATAAAACTAAATGCCATTAACAGCACCCAAGTTACATTTTGAATGCTTAGCTGCTTATAAATTTCTTCCACCAGATACCCTAAATCATCTCTCTGCAGTTCAAAGTTCCATAGATCTCTAGGGCAGTGGCAAAATGCTCTCTTTGCTAAAACATAACAGGAGTCACCTTTTCTCCGGTTTCCGAGAAGTTTCTCATCTCCATTTGAGATCACCTTAGCCTGGACTTTATTGTCCATATTGCTATCAGGCTTTTGGTCAAAGCCATTCAACAAGTCTCCAGCAAGTTCCAAATTTTCCCACATTTTCCTGTCTTCTGAGCCCTCCAAACTGTTCTAACCTCTTACCCAGTTCCAAGGTTGCTTCCACATTTTCGGGTACCTTTTCAGCAATTCACTGTACTGGTACCAATTTACTGTATTAGTCCATTTTCATACTGCTGATAAAGCCATACCCAAGATTGGACAATTTATAAAAGAAAGAAGTTTCATGACTTCTGGTTCCACATGGCTGGGGAGGCCTCACAATCATGGCAGAAGGCAAGGAGAACTTCCATCAGATCTCATGAGACTTATTCGCTATCACAAGAACAACACAGGAAATACCTGCCCCCATGATTCAGTTATCTCCCACCGGGTCCCTTCCAGAACATGTGGGAATTTAAGATGAGGTTTGGGTGGAGATACAGCCAAATCAGATCGGTTTGTACAGACTAAAGGAAACAATGAAGTTTAGTGAGACAGTGAGGTACCAGAAAAGTCTCCTCCAGCCCATTCTACCTCCCACTCAATTTGTTAACACTCTGCATGTGAATGTTGAAAGGGGAATATGTTAGGGAAGATAAAAGAGAAATGGAAAGAAACTAACACTGGCTGAGCACCTGGTACAGGTCACACCTAGGAAATGTGAAAAGCTGTAGAAGATCTCACAATAACCTGTAAAGGGGATGGTGTTATCTCTATGATAGAAGAAAAGAAAATAAATCTCATTGTGAAGTAAAATAACTTATAAGTTACTATAACTTGTAAGCTACACTACTGTTAGGTAGTAGTTACAGGATTCAAACTTGGATCTTTTTGTATTCTAAGTTTATATACACATATTATCTTTAGTGCTGTAGATTAAATAATTTATCAATTATTTGCCAAATCAGCAAATAAATAGCATTACTGGAATTAGCTACATAGTAAAATCCAGCAAAAAAGGGTCACGTACAAAACGAATACATTTTGGTCACTATGGTATTTTAAAAGTAAAAAGAGGAAGTGAGAAAACTATGGGGTTAGTAGTAAGTATTGGAAGGAAAAAGAAACAGTCAAAGGAGCAAAAGATGGAGATATAAATGTTGTCTCAACAACTTTGTCTATGGTTGTCATCAGAAAATGTTTGCTACGAGCTAAGTGAAACTGGAATAAAGATAACGTATATGAAAGCATCTAGCATCAAGCCTGTCAAATAGATGGTACTTAAATATTACTTTTCTCCTCTGAGAAACAATTTTTGTCTGACTCTCATGTCACTTTGTGCCCCTGGTCCTTCACCTATACTGTTCATTCTATTTCCATTTGTATTTCCAGAAGGCAGTATTATGTAGAGGAAAACCATGAGCTATGGAGTCACAGAAAACCAACTCTGACTCTATGACTTACTGTGTGGTACTTACTGTGGCTGTGTGGCTTTGGACAAGTTATGTGACTATTCTGAGTCTCAGACACATTTTCTGATTTGATCTACATAGCCCAAATCTCCAATTATAAAGTGACGAGTCCTCTATATCCTCCCTTCCTCAGCTTCTACAGCAGTGGTATTCAGTCTGACATGCATCAGATTCATGTATGGAACTTTAAAAAAAATTCATATATCTGTGCCCCACTCTAGATCACCACTGTCTAATACAAATATGATGCCAGCCACATATATAATTTCAAATTTGCTAGTCCCCCCCACATTGCCAAAGTGAGAAGAAATAGGTTAAATCAATTTTAATATTTTATTTAAACCAATACATTAAAAACATTATCTTTCAATGTACAAAAGATATTATAAATAATATTTTATATTCTTTTTGTACTCAGTCTTTTAAATCGATCTCAGTTCAGGCTAGCCATATATGAAGTACTCAGTAGTCAAAAATGGCCAGTGGTACTCATATTAGACAGTCAATCGAGATCACTGTCTGGTTCTGGCATTATTTTGGGGAAAGGACTACAGTTTTGAGCCTAGTACAGTTTGGGAGACATATGTTATTCCAAATCTCTGTCCTTTCAACCTTTCTTAAGAAGCTATGAATCTCTCTTTAAAAAATGTTATGCTACTTTTATCTGGAATGCCAAGGTATCTCAATTCAACTTTGATTCATACATACTATACAAATACTATGAGCACACTATACAAATGAACAAAACTCTATAATCCCATGAAATAAAATACATTATTAATTCTATACATTTCCTATGGTTTTTGGTGCTTGTGTTTTTGCTTTATGTGTCCATTTTCTTTCAAAATTATCTTTGTTGCAGGAATGAATAATTGAATTAAACGATTGTGGAATTCAACTATTGAAGTGATTCTAAAATTCTAATCCTGCACTGCTGCTAAAGATGCTCCCCAACATATTCTGTTCTATGAAGTGAGAAGACTGTATAACCTTTTATCAGCTTAATTACAAAGTCCATTTAAACAGAACTCCCTGGGGACTGTAGGGTTTTAATCCTTATGGTGTACAATTATCCTTACCCAGTAAATGCATGAAATCAACTACACTGTTGCTGGTCCTCAGTTCAAATTTTAAAAAACATGTTGTGAGAGATAAATATAGCATGTGAGCAAACATGGCTTGCTGCTCAGTTGTTCAAAAATGTATTCACACAAACAATTGTTGGGGTAATTACTAATGCTAAAAATATGTGAAGTTGCAGTGACTGTGCATTTGAAGTCTAGTATGTGTCATTTGTTTTATTCATGATAAACAGATCATTTAGTTGGAAAAATCCCATCTGCTTAGATATATCTCTTATTATTTATGAGAACCATGTTTAGGAATGCAGGCAGCACATGTGCATAATTAATCCTGAAGAGAATTAGACATTGTTTGATTCACAGCTGAATGCAATTAGCATTAGGAAGTTTACATATGTTGGCAATAACACAGATTAGCAACTAAAGTGCTTGTTAAAAAATTTAACCTGAGGCTGCTGGAGCAGACCTCTCTTAATGATGCTTTAAATGTTGTTGATGAAGTAATAATCAATTTTGTTTTATAAATAGTAAATCAAGAATTTAGGTCTAATTAACAGTGCTACAGATCACTTCACTTACATATCAGATGTACTTGTGATGTGTGCTATGAACTTTCTTTGAATCTTGTGTGCAAACAGTTGTTATGGAGCAGACATGATCCTTTCTAGAAAAAAAATATATATTTTCCAGCTAGGGAAGGGTGACTATCTACCTTTCAGAGGGACTCATCTAAAGGTGTTTAGCATGAGAGTTCTGTCTTTGTCTCTCTGCTGCTTTTAATTGCAGCAGGGAGAGAGAAACAATGTTCTCTCTTTCACAAGCGGAGCCATTAGCCAGCTTACAGACTGTGAAACAGAGTCAACTAATGGGGAGGGAGGAGAGAATGGAAATGACAAAAATGAGGCCAAAAGTAAAATTGAGCTGTAATTGTTTGCACTTCAAGTTTGAGAAGTTCACCATTAATTAAAATGTTTCTGCATCACTCACCACCAGACTGGCAAGAAGGAGGTAAGGCTGTGCGAGAGGCAGCCTTGGAGCCCTCCAGAAAGCAAGCAAGGTCTTTTAGCAAACATCTTCAGTACACAAATGCAGCAGAGATCATGGGGAGTCAGTCAGGCACGCTCTCATGTGACATTACTCACACAGCCCTTATTTGTGGTTTTGACTTTTCCTGTGCCTCATTATAAATTAGTATTATACATTTTCAGAATCAACGGAAATAGAGATGCTATTTATTCAGGAAACATTTACCACATTTCATAGAGTCTTACATTTATTTTTTTCATACTTTAGCAACTTTGAAATGTAAGTGCTTCTCACAGTGATAACCATCTCAGAGTTCATTGGGAACATTTTTTCTTTCGAACATAATGGTAATAGCATCTTAGATCTAATTATTATTCCATTATTATTAAATATTATTTAATTCTTAAATATTAAGTTAAATAATATTAAATATTAGATACTACTCACTTATCATAAATGCCTCTTCTATGCCAACCAGTGTGCTAGGGATGAGAAATTAATGAGAAGATGTAATATGATGTGATAAGGGTTATAACAAGGGTATGTACAAACAGCATGTTTGCAAGTGAAACTGCAGAAACCTCGCTTACTTGGGGCTCAACTGGTATGTGCACATGAGATTTTGTACAGGCTTGTGCATTTATAGAGTCATCATTACAGTGACTCTTTTGAGTGATAAGCAATGAAAGCAGACAATTCTAGAATGTAAGCTCTATGTGGGCAGGAACTTTTTAACTCTTTGTTCACTGCTGAGCTCTTAGTACTGAGAACAGTGCTTGGCACATAGAAGTCACTCAGTAACTCCCAGTCAAATGAAAGAAGCTGCCAATCCAGGAGTCAGCAATCTGGCCTGCCCATCTGTTTACATATGCCCCGTTAGCAAAGATAGTTTTTACATTTCTAAATGGTTGGGGGGAAAATCAGGGAAAGAATAATATTTCATGACATAGTAAAATTACATAAAATTCAAATTCCCTTATCTACAAATTTTATTGGCACACAGCCACATCTTTTCGTTTGCATTTTGCCTGTGGCCATTTTCTTGTTACAACATCAGAGCTGAGTAGTTGTAACTGGAAACTTATGGTCCACAAATCCGAAAATAGCCAGATAGTAATGCCTGGCTATTCACAGAAAGTTAATAGACTTTCATAGACCACTGGACTATGCTATTGTCAGAGAGAGTGGCTACCACAAGATTATGTTCAGCTCAGTTGTTCTCTACCCTCACCAATTCCAGCACCACGGAATCACCTTCTGCTCCTCATCGCACTGGACCCAGAAACTTGTGCACCATCACTGGTAACATACATGATGACAGGGAAGCCAAACCCATTCTTAGGCCCCCCTAAAACCCCTTAAAATTGTCCCTTGACCCTCATAAAATTAATTTTGGCTCTCTTGGTAGAAATGCATAAGTTGAATTGTATATATTAAAGCTTAATGATAATACCTCCTGGTAATGATCAAATTTGGTACAACTCTAATCCATTTGGCTTCTATCCAAGAAGACCCATTAGAGAAAGTACCAGCTGAATTTCATTATAAAAATACTTTATGTGTTATGTGTTCCTGAGACATGAACCTAGAGAGTGTTATGCTTTTAATTAAAGATTATCAGTTTGAAAAAATTCCCTTCTCTTTCCCATCTGCTCTGTGCTAGTTGATTTCATTTGTCCACTAGGAGTAGAGTGACTACAAAAGAATCACCAAGTATGGGCAGATGGGCAGGGAACCAGCACAGTCTGAGGGTGTCTGAGATCAGAGCTATATTGCAAATGAATCAGCAGGTCACACACAGTTCCACTGGATCCTGGTACAGTCACTGACAGTACGCAAAATGCAGCCTTTAGCGGGGAGGAATGTAGGCACTAATAGAGAAAGCCTAGGCATTTATTTTAATACTCTGAGTTCTCTTCTCACCTTCTTATCAGCAGAACCTGCTAGAAACAGGTGTTAATTTTTCTGCTTGCAAATGGAGGCACAAACTATTCCATTATTATCAGCTCACTAATCTCTAAGCACCATGAGGACAGGGTACAGTTGCATCATTTTCATGTCTCTTTGTATCGCCAGCATAGGAGGATATAGTGTAGTGTAGTGTATAGCCAATACATTTTTCTTGACCAAAGGGATATCTCATGCAGGCATAAGTATAGCTGGGCTCCCTTACAACTCCTTACATCATACAAATCTTTGCTATCTCTAGACAATCTGTTGGTATTATGGAGTCTTTCTTAATGCAGAGATAGATATAAATGTGTGAGGGGAAAAAAATCCTTCAAAAAGTAAATGGGAGGGGGAAAGAGACAGTGGTTACAAAATAATAAGAATCCAAGATGTTACTCATTGCTTTATTTTTAACTAAGGAGTAGATCCTAAGTATGAAATAATTATTTGTGCTTGGGATCTACTCCCTAGTAAATAAGAATTGAAATAAGAACTGGTCAATATTACTTCCTTATTAATCTGCATGAGGATTTGAAATTTTAATATTTAGAATTTTATGAATTTATGTTAAAGTACAGTGATTCCTACAAGTTTCTATTTAAAAGAAATTATCTTGGAGAGCCGTCCCCATTTAGCTACTAGCTTATCATCCATTATTATTCCAGTATAAATTAATAAGACTCTAAGAACATAGAGCTAAGGAAAGAAACAGGATTGCAGAAACCTTTAAAGATCTGAATCAAGTACCAAAATACAGAGAATAGGGTACTGTCAACAGGCCAAATCTACAGGAGTTTATTGGGAAACCATTGAGTAAACAAAAGACACTTTGAAGGAGATGGTAAAACTGAGAGGAAGAAAGCTTGTTTCTGAGAGTACTAAGTCTCCAGTATTGATTTCCCGTCTTTTCATTATTCATGTTTGTGCGTGTGTGTGCCTGCGTGTGTGCGCGCGCGCACACACACACACACACAGTTTTAGCAAAAACAATTCAATTGGCTAGATATTTTCTAGCTTTATATTTTCTTTCTTTATAGTTAAAAGTGTGACCATATGTCTAAATTCTGGCCAAGGGGAGGTAAGCAGAGATGATATTCACAACATCTAAATCAACCCCTTAAAGGAAGCTGCTTATCCCCCAGCACATCTCCCTCTTTCTTGTATGCAAGAACAAGGGCACAATGTTGGTGATCTGATGTACTAGTCAGAAAGGACTGCTGTAACAAAATATCACAGACTGGGTGGCTTCAACAAAAAAAAACAACCGGAATTTATTTTCTCACATTTCTAGAGGCTAGAAATCCAAAATCAAGGTGCCATCAGATTTTATTTCTTCTGTGGCCTCTCCTGCTGGCTTGCAGACAGCCACTGTTTTGCTGTCTTCACATGGCTTGTTCTCTGCACACACACACAGGAGAGAGAGGTCTGTGTCTCTTCCTCTTCTTATAAGGCTACCAGTCCCACAGGACTAAGGCTTCACCTTCATGACCTCATTTAACCTTTACGACGACTTCCCTGTAGGCCCTATCTCCAAATACATTTGCATTGGGTTAGGGCTTCAGTGATGAAGGGGGGAAGGGACATAGTGACCACCAGCTTCAAGGATATTTCCTAAGGCGGTGGCAGAGCACTGCAATGGAAGACATTTGTCTTGGGTGATTTTCTGAAGTAGAGCCATGTAACCTCTTTGAACTGCCTACCCCTCTCTTGACTGTATGTGTCAGCCACTGGATTTCTGGATGCATTTGTTACTGTAGCCACATCCTAACTAGTAAGGCTTAATAGAGGAAATCCAAAAGAAAATCTCTTACTTCACAACTCTCTTAGGGGCAGTCTTTCTAAAAGAGAACAAAAAACTTAACAAGCCATCCATTATCTTATCTGAATTTCTTCTTGAATATGATTTCACTCTATGTTTAATACTACTCTAAATATATCCAAATAGGCAAATGCTTAAATATCACAGTCTCATCTTTCACATAATAGCTCTCTAATCTATGGCAGCCTGGTTAATTTTGGTCTAGTATTAGTCCATTTTTACAATATAAAGAATTACCTGAGACTGAGTAGTTTATACAGAAAAGAGGTTTAATTGATTCACAGTTTGGTATGGCTGAGGTGGCCTCAGGAAAGTTACAATCATGGCAGAAGGCAAAGGGGAAGGAAGGTACATCTTACATAGAGGAGGAGCGAGAGACAGAGAAGTAGGAAGCACCACATGTTTATCAAACAACCAGATCTCATGAGAACCCTATCAGGAAAACAGCAAGGAGGAACTCTGCCCCCATGACTCAATCACCTCCAATCAGGCCACTCCCACAGCATGTGGAAGTTACAATTAAAGATGAGATTTGGCTGGGGACACAGAGCAAAATCACATCAGTCATAATTTGTAATAGATTGAGGATACCAAAGGTAAAAATCCTGATATTTCATATGTAATCATATTTCTACCAAATTCATATTGCCAACTAGAAAAACTAGACAGACAATGCTCATTTTATAAAGTATATACATTTATAAAAGTAGAATTTTTGCATAAAATTTAAGCCTACATGTTACCTACTTCCTCAGAATATTTAGCAAATAGGGAAGAACTGGGTCCCTTTTTGGGGTTATAAAATATTCTCAAATTAGGTGATGGCAATGGTTAGGAATCTCAGAACATATTAAAAACCAATGAACTGTAAACTTTTTTTCTTTCCAACTTTTATTCTAAGTTCAGGGGTACTTGTGGAGGTTTGTTACATGGGTAAATTATTAATCACGGGGGTTTGGTGTACAGATTTTTTTCATCACACAGGTAATAAGGTATTTTTTGACCCTCCCCCTCTTCCCAACCTCCACTGTCAAGTGGATCCCTGTGTCTATTGTTTCTGTCTTTGTGTCCGTGCATAATCAATGTTTAGCCGCCACTTATGGGTGAGAAAATGCCATATTTGGTTTGATGGCCTGCATTAATTCACTTAGGATAATGGCCTCCAGCTCCATCCATGTTGCTGCAAAGAACATGCTTTTGTTCTTTCTAATGACCGTGTAGTATTCTGTGGTATACGTATGCCACATCTTCTTTATCCAGTCCACTGTTGGTGACATTTAGATTGGCTCCCTGTGTTTGCTATTATGAATAGTGCCTCAATGAACATACACATGCAGGAGTTGTTCTAGTATATCTATTTACATTCCTTTGGGTATATAACCAGTAATGGGATTTCTGGATCAAATGATAGTTCCATTTTCAGTTCTTTAAGAAATCTCCAAACTACTTTCCACAGTGGCTGAACTAATAGCAGTGTCTAAGTGTTTCCTTTTCTCTGCAGGCCAGCATCTGTTACTTTTAAACTTTATAATAGTGGCCATTTCGAATGGTGTGGGATGGTATGTCATTGCAGTTTTGATTTGCATTTCTCCCTAATGGTTGGTGATGTTGAGCATTTTTTATATGCTTGTTGGCCATATGTCTTCTTTTGAGAAGTGTCTTGAACAGTCCACTTTAAATGGGTGAATTATATAGAACGTAATTCAATTAAGCTTCTAAGAAAAATGTGAGGAAATTGGGAGGTGCATGGCCAAATACATTGAGTAATCTTGTATACTATAAGCATCCTTGGAAAATTTCTGAAGGCTCTAAGATATCTGTCTTAAAAATATAACTTTTTAAATTTATGTAACTTGCTATAGTTGGAATAATTTGTCCCAAAATACATGATGAAATTTAACCCCAAATGTAGAAATACTGAAAGGGAGGGGATTTAAGAGGTGATAGAGTCATGAGGGCTCTGGCCCCATGTGTTAATGGATTAGTGAGTTATCATGCAAGTGGGACTACAGGAGGAGAAAGTGAGATCTGAGTATGCTTAGCCCCTTCGTCAGGTGATTCACTGCATCACCTTGGGACTCTGCAGAGCATCTCCACCAGCAAGAACGCTCTCACTAGATGCAGCCCCTTGACCTTGGACTTCTCAGCCTCCCTAACTGTAAGAAATAAATTCCTTTTTAAAATAAACTACCCAGTTGCAGGTATTCTGTTAAAAGCAACAGAAAACAGACTATGCTATAACTATATAGCATTGATGATTCAAGGTCTTCTTGAAATTATTTATCCTTGAATCATGTTATTACTTAACCTTTTGCAGCAGAGGTGTATTCCTAGCTGTAAATAATTGAATACTCTGAATTCCTGCTATCCTGGCTTAAACAGAAAGGGGCATAAATGTTTCACACAACAAAGGCCAAAGTTCTGGGCTGACACAGCGACTCAATAAGGCAATCAGTGAGACTCTTTCCATCTTCTACTCCACTGTTCTCACCATGTAGTATTTTGTCATTTGGTTTGGTGACTCAGGTACCTCTTTCCCTACTTTTCCCTCTAAGCATGAAGAAGAGATAAGTATTTTGCAGAAGTCTCCACTTACCCTCCTTATACAGAACTCTGTCATGTGGTCTCTCCTAAATGCAAAACAGACTGAGAAATCTAGAATTCAAGCTTTCCAAGCTGTATTCTATTAGAAGAAAACAGAGAAGATGATTTTAATGGCTTTTGACTCTCTAATTCTGCATTTGTAAGGCCACCCTTTTAACTATTTAATATATATGTGCCATATATATATATATATATATACGCACACACACACATATATATATAAATGTGCTATATATGTACTATATATATGCCTATATAACTGTGTATATGTGTATCCTCATTTCTGCCTCAGTTCACTTTATACTTTTTAACATATGTTATATATATGTGTGTGTGTGTGTGTGTGTGTGTGTGTATCCTTCTCTCTTCACCCTAAATTTACTCTATATGAAATGCACTTACTGTTTCCAACAGGACACAGTTTCCAGGTCACACCTATTAATGACGTCCATTCTGAAGTCCAGATTTCCATGTGATGTGCACCTTTCAGCGCTAATTAACTAATAACAAATTATTTGCCTTCAACCAATCCCCAATGACCCTCATTCAGGTGTAAATTCCCATCTTATTATCTGATTAAGTAATGATTACTGTTGATTACCAAGTATAATGATACGTAAGCAAATTTTCATGGGGCAGTGTCTAATATACAAAGTGGAGAGAAGCACAGTATATGTTTATACATATGTGTTTATATATACACACATTTTTTCTTACTAATTTTAAAATCCAATTTATATCAATTTGTTCCTTAGTTTTACGAGGTATCCCAAATCCAAAACCAACCAACCAACCAACCAACAAAAAAACAGAATTAAAGCAGTAGTTAGAGGTTGGAGAAAGAAAAGTTGGGTAAAAATCTTCCCAGCCTTAGAACTACATTTCGTGGATAAACGTGTGAGGGGCACTAAGAAAACCAAGTCAGCCTTTGCTCTGGTATGTAATCAGTCTGACGACACCCAGTAGCTCTGTGTATTTGGAAGAGGCACCGTCTGGCATGGATGAGAGCTAAACTGAAAACTAGAGCAACAGAATGCCCGATGTGTTCCTCCCAGAAGTTTCCAGGTTAAAGAGGCAGTCTCGGAAAGAAAAGAGATACTTGGTGATGGGGGTCTCAAACCTACATAATCCATTTTCTGCCTTCATTTGGGTGTCTCACACGGTGGACACACACACACACACACACACACACACACACACACACACACACACACACACACACACACACACACACACACACACACACACACACACACACACACACACAGATTATATCATAGTTGTGTT
>CAUYQU010060737.1:0-64683 GCA_963574635.1 Cheracebus regulus | reverse complement strand
AGATTGTTATGATTTCCATTCTTTTGCATTTGCTGAGGAGTGATTTACTTCCAATTATGTGGTCAATTTTAGAGTAGGTGCCATGCAGTCCTGAGAAGAATGTATATTCCGTGGATTTGGGGTGGAGAGTTCTGTAGATGTCTATTAGGTATACTTGGTCCAGATGTGCATTGAAGTTCTGGATATCCTTGTTGATTTTCTGTCTCATTGATCTGTCTAATGTTAACATTGGAGTGTTTAAGCCTCCCACTATTATTGTGTGGGAGTCTATGTCTCTTTGTAGGTCATTAAGGACTTGCTTTATGTATCTGGATGCTCCTGTATTGGGTGCATATATATTTAGGATAGTTAGCTCTTCTTGTTGCATTTATCCTTTTACCATTATGTCATGCCCTTCTTCTCTTTTGATCTTTGTTGGTTTAAAGTCTGTTTTATGAGGGACTAGGATTGTAACCCCTGCTTTTTTTTTGCTCTCCAGTTGCTTGGTAAATCTTCTTCCATCCCTTTGTTGAGTCTGTGTGTGTCTTTGCATGTGAGATGGGTCTCCTAAATACAGCACACCAATGGGTCTTGGCTTTTTATCCAGTTTGCCAGTCTGTGTCTTTTGATTGGGGCATTTAGGCCATTTACAATTTACATTAATTTTGTTATGTTTGAATTTGATCCTGCCATTTTCTAACTGGCTGGTTGTTTTGCTCATCAGTTGATGCAGTTTCTTCATTGAGTCATTACCTAAGTTAACAAACGTATTACAAAAAGATGTTGATAACATTACATCAAAATATTTTAGTTTCTGTAGAAACTGTAGTGATGTTTTTAAGCAAACACATATTTCTTCTTTCATGGATCATATTTTTGGTATTATATATATAAAAAAATTGCCAAGTGTAAGATTACATAGAATTGATCTTCGGTTTTATTCTAGAAAACTTCTAGTTTTGCATTTCACATTTAAGTCAATAATTTAAATGTTTTGTAAGTGTAAAGTTTGTGGCTTGGTACACTTTTTTGCATGTGAATGTCTGATTGCTGTAACACCACTGTTGAAAATATTCCTTTCTTCTTTGAGTTACTTTTGTTCCTTTCTCAAAGATCAGTTCACTATATTTGTATGAATGTATTTTGTATTTCTAGGTTGTCTACTCTCTTACACTGACATATTTGCTATTAATTCTTTTTATACTATTCTTGATTTCTAGCATTTCCTTTTGAATCTTATTATAATTAAAATCTTCTGTGCAAAAAACATGATTAAGAAACTGTAGTAGTTAATTCTGTGTGTCAACTTTGCTAGGCCATGGGGTGCCATTATATTTGATTAAACATTATTCTCAGCATGTTTGTGAGAGTGTTTCTGGATGAGATTAACATTTTAATTGGTAAATTCAGTAAAACAGATTGCTTTTCCCAAAGTGAGAAGGCGATAGTATGAGAGAATTTCTTATAATTAATTTATCACTAAATCTGTTTATCTATCTAAAAATAGATATATTAAATAGATATAGGCATAAATATAGATATATCTTATCTGTTTTTTATCTGGGAAACCTGACTATTGCAGAAACTAAAAAGTTGAATCAACAATGGGAGAATATATATGCAAAACACATTAGAACTTGTATGAAAACTTTAACAAAAAGTCTTGAAACTTAACAATAAAAAAGCAAACAACCTAATTAAAAATAGGTAAAATATCTGACCTGATGTATCACCAAAAATGATATAAAGATAGCAAATAAGCATATGAAAATATATTTAACATAATCTGTCATTATGGAATCACAAAATGAAATAACAAAATACAACTACACATCTGTTTGCTTTGCTAAAATCTAAAATACAGATAATACCAATTTCTGGTAAGGATAAAGACCTAAAGTAGCTCTCATTTATTCCTAATAGGAATCCATATGATACAGCCACTTTGGAATAGGGTTTGCCAATTTTTTACGTAGTTAAATATAGTCTTAACATATTATTTAGAAAATCATGCTCCAACATATTTCATCCCAACCGATTTGAAAACTCAGGTCTACAAAAACCTGTACAGAAATGTTTATAATAACATTATTTACATTCTCCCTAAACTGGAAATAACCAAGATGTCCTTCAATAGGTGAATAGGTGAACTATGGTACATCCACGCAATGGAATGGTATTTAGTGATAAACATAAATAAGCTGTCAAGACATGCAAAATCATGAATAAATCTCAAATATATATTCCTAAGTGGAATATTTCAGTCTAAAAAGGCTACAATACTGGATGACTTCAACTATATGACCTACTGCAAAAGGCAAAGCTATAGAAATTAAAAATAGATGACTGGTTGACAGGAATCCAGGGGAAAGAAAAGGGTAGGATTAATGTCATACCAGGGAACATTTTAGGGTGGTGAATCTATGCTGTATAATACTATAATCATAGACAGATGTCTCTATATTTTTGTAAATACACAGAATTTTACATTACAAAAATTTAAGTCTGTAATTTAAAAATCCTTTAGGAAGTTGAGAGATTCCAAGTTCAATGCAGAATATGACAATAGATGAAACTAACTGTATTCCAAATGTATGAAACAATCTCACTAAAGGTGGTGGTAGTGACAAAAATGCTTACTTAAGTAAGCTTTGAAACTGTAAGTCTACATGCAAAATAAACTGTAAATGATAACTGTATTCTAGTTGACAAAATTGTTTTTCACAGGAATATCTGTTAGTTTTATTTTGATACACATGTACTAGAATTGAGTAGGTAAAAAAGCAAATGATGCTTTGTGAAAACTATTATATCTCACTATTTCAAAGCTTGGTATACAGATAAGCAAGGGAGGAAAAGAGGAATGGTTCACACAATAATGAATTAGAGACAGAAACATGAACTCATGAGTATAAATCATGCTTATCATAATATACAGATGTGTAAATATAGAAAATATTTACAGATACCCATTCAATACAAGGAACCAGCACCCAGCTTTGTGCTAAATATTGTTATGCCCTATTCCATATGATTTTCTCTGAAAGTAAGATAGAGGCTCTACGAAAATAACGTATAGGGTTCAAATGAGTCTACAATGAAAAGGAACTAATATTTGTTATCTGATGGAGTTTGCATAAGCTGCAGACCTGCTTATCTGCCTTTAATCTTTCTGAGCTGTGATACAAATCAATAAACAAGTTACTCACATGAATATAGCATAAGAAGGAGCAATTTACCCTAAAAATATGTCTGATTAATTGTCAAGTTCCTTATCTATTTGAGATCCACCAAATTACAAATTCATAAAGTAAATGCAATGTATTTTAAAACTGCTAAAAAAATCTGAAAATTAGCTCAGTCTACTCACTTTTTGATATATTGAAATAAATCCTAATTTGTAAGTGTTAAGTGGCACAAAATTAGACGGATGAAGTTCAAATATCTGAGTAATGCTTTGTTATTTTCTATAGAAGTGAAGACTAATTTACAGTAAAATTAATATAAAATGGTAAGCAAAATCAGTTTAACATGCTACTATTTTATAGAAAAATTTAAAGATAGAATCTGAATTTTGGAGTAAATTAACAAACAGTCTTTGATTTCTAGGCATCTTGAATTATCTTGCTGACAATATCATTTCAAATAGAGAAATAAAAAGATGCTAAAATGTTTGCTTTATAAAATGAGTAAATATTCTTGATTAATATATTTGGTTATTTATTAACAACAAATAAATTAACATTATTTTTTCAAAATATTTAAAAAATTCCTAAGGTTTTAAATATGTTTTACAAAGCTCATAAGTGACCAAAATCTAAGCATCTAATATAAAAGCTTATTATTAAGTTAATAATGAGTATATATTTGAGAAAATAAAAACTTTAAATCTCCAGAGAATAATAAATGAGTGATTGAAAAGCATTAATTAAAATGGTTTACTTATTCATGTATCATACATAAATTATATTTTAGTTTTCAATATATTACTTATTACATTTCAGATTTATTATTTTGAGACAAGAGAAAAGCTAGGGTTTTCTTTATTCTCAATTTTAGTAAATAAGTGAATATGTATCTAAAAAACAAAAAATATCATTTACACAATCATTGGCATATACTGGTACATGTCCTTAGTTACCTAGTTTCAGAGTGATGTGAGTTAGGGAATGCTATGTTTGAAAAGGTAGTAGGAAGCTTCTGAAAAATAACTTTAATAATGTCTTTTCCATATATTTATATGTAAGTTCATCTGAGCCTCTGGTCTACCAAAGCATTAGTAATGGCATGTTTTAACAGAAACAGTGATGATACATGAAGATTGGCATTAGAACCTGATGTGAATAAACTTTGCCAGTACAGATGCAAATTGGAATATCAAATAAAGAAATAAGTTTTAAAGTCCTTCCAAACTGTATCTTTAATGCTCAGCAAATGTTAGTGATATTAACAAAGAATGCAAAAACCTCAACCTCAGTAATCATGAATCAACTATTTTAATAAATTGCCTCCTCTCTCTCTCACTCTATTTCTCTCTCAGTGGTTCTGTCTCTAGAGAACCCTGACTAATACAATGATCATGTGTGTATATTAATTTGTTCTAATCCAAAGAAATACCAGATCTATTTGAAACAAAACCATCTGGTCTAGCAACCATCATACCAGCTGGTTCAAACAAGAAGCCCATTATCTTGCTTGAAAATATTTGTAGTTTTTGGTTTATTTGTTTGGTTGTTTTCGTTGTTTTTCAATTATGTTCTTTGACAATAGCATTTAGGAGTTGCTTTCAGAATTAACCTTTACTAGGACCCAAGGAAAGAATGAGAAGTTTTGATTTTTCTTCTTTTTTTTTTCCCATTCTTACTCAGACATACACATATTTTCTATGCACCAGGAGGGAAAAAAACATGAAATAAATTACATTAGTCTTATTTTGATGCCCAAAAATCAATTCCTATTTTCTGACATGTACCTTATATTCTGGTTTCATAACAAATACAGAAAATGAGTCAATGACATTTACTTAAAATCTCTAGTAGCTAAAATAGGACATTGAATGACAGAAACAACTTAAATCACTGGATACTTAAATAATTACTATATTCAGCTAGTACTATATGGGCACTAATTAGTTGCAATTCACTACTGTATTAATTTATCTTGTTGCTCCTATTACCCCAGGCATAAATGTTGATGTTCCATAACTTGGATTTATTTGCCTAAGTTCTAAATTGATGGTTATGACTAGTTTCCATTCATCAATTCCTATTTTCATTTTATTCTGATAAATTTAATTCAAGATCAGTAGCCCATGGCACTTTTACTGAGATGAAGGAAGAGGAAAATAGAAAGATGAAAAATTGAACTGACAAGGCTGTGTGGAAAGTTAGTGATGTACAGTCACTAAACCCTCTATCTGTTGTATTTCATAAACAGCTCACAGAAGAGGTACAAAATAGAAGACAAGCAACAGTCACTCATTGGATGATTATTTAACATGCCCTTTAAAGTACAATATTTAAATGCCTACATTATGTGATCTCACTTAAGAATATTTTTTAGTATATATAAAGCAAGTTTGTATTAAAGAAGACATTCAGCACAAATGTACACCATTCCTAAACCTATGATCATAAATTAAAAGCTATATAGAAAGGACAATAATTCAAATTCATAAAATATCAGCACTAGAAAAACATATTAGTTAGAAAAGTTATGTAAGTGTAATAAAGTTTTAATTGAAAGTAATGATGTATAAAAAATTTAGGATACAAATGGGATAATTTAATTTATTAATTCATTCACTCAAGCAATATTTAATGGGTGCCTAGAACACAACAAAAATTGGCAGAGACTTTTATTCAGTGGTGAACAAAACTGACACTGCCCTTGAACATTGAGCTTGAATTCCAATAAGAGTCATAGAAAATAAACCCTCATTTTTGGCCAAGCTGGAAATGCAGAGGAGATTGTGGGGTGCTAGAAGAGCAAGATTTGGCTACTTACCCATGATTTGGGTGGTAGGGATAGGGTCAAGGACATCGCCTGATGACAGTGATTTCCAAACTGAGTTTTGTATATCAGCAAATATTAACCAAACTAAATGAGAGGATCAAGTGTTTCAGGAAGAATCATCCAGATCATGAGGACATTAAAAGTTACATATACTACTTTTGTACTTTAAAGGACACATCAATTGAAGTATTTAAAGCTCAAGAACACATGGTAATATTTCATTAAAATTATTTAGGTTACAGTGTAGAAAATAAATAAGAGGTAGCCTACCTTGATGGCAGTGGGATGTGTTGAGAAGCCATGAAAGTGTTGAGAAGCCATGAAAGTTTTGAGAAGTGATAGTTATCTGAACTTGGATAAGCAAAGGAAATAGAGAAAAGTGAACAAATATAAATGATAAGTAGGCTTTCGAATTGACAACACATCGTGATTTAGTAGATATGTGTAGGATCGAGAGGCATATGGGAGGGTAGGTTGCAGTAGAATATGCCCCAGCTTAGCTAGCTAAATGAACTATAAAGATAGTCCTGCTATCATTAGTAATTCTTGAGTTATTGAGACAAAGTAGACTGAGGGAAGGGAAATGATGAATTGCTTTTTCTGCATATTTAAGTGGGCCTGCTGTGTAGATGTTCCCTGTGGGTCCAGATTACCTGGATTTAACAATCCAGTGCTGTCATTTACTGTGAATTTGGGGTGTGTTATTTAAGCTTTCCATGATTTAATTCTTTGTCAGGTAAGGATATCAATAGAAACAAAAGCATAAGGTTACTGTGATTGTTCAAAGAAAAAATAGAGTGAAACATTCAGATTAGGGACAGATACATAATAAGCACTCAATAATTTTACATATTGCGTCTTTATTAGATATACATGAAATGTGCAAGAAGACATTCAAGAAAGGAGACTGGCTACACAGATTTTATGTGAACAGTGTTTTGGCATGGAGCTATAGATTCAGTAATTATCAGACACAGTTGTTACTTGAATGACAAAATAACAGCACTTCTAGAAGCACCAAATAATATAGAGACAAAAGAGAAATGGATCTTTGCTGGAAGATTAAAAATGAGCAATTAGAAAGTTAGAAGAAAAAGACAGTATGTTAAAATAACATCAATGAAGAAATCTGTCAAAAGCGATATGCTTCAAAAATAAAATCCTATATTTTACAAATGAAAATGGGCTGGAGAAAATCAAGGAGTCAAGGTAGATTCCAGGATGTTGTACAACCTAGTAAATGACGGTGCTATTTTTAAGGCTGGAGGAAAGATGAGGTTTGAGGTGGAAAAAATTAGGCCTCAGCAGTAAATGTCAATATAAAAGAGGATTTGATCACTTCCAGTTTTAAAAATAGAGACAAGAAATAGGATATAACCATGTAAAATATGAATGAGGGAGGATGAGTTAGGAAAACTCAGAGAACATGGTGTCACTGGAGCCGAAGGAAGGAGGAGGAAGAGTTAGAGAGTAACAAATGAGGTTGAAAATGAGGACCTTGGCAGAGGCCACCAGCAGCAGAGGGAACCAGGTAGGACCAGAGCCAAGACAAAGGGGCTTAATCTGATATTCAAAGTTCTCAGAGGAAGCCTTCTGATAGCTGTGTACCTTTCCTGCTTCCAACAGGATAGCTTAGTTTGGAGAAAAGCAATGTGGAAGATGGATTCAAAACAAACCCATATCATGTATTTCAAGCCCCAACACTCAACACACACACACACACACACACACACACACACACACACACACACACACACACACACACACATACACACCTTTCTAAAACAGCTTGAGCTTTATTGAAGGGTGGAAAAGAATTAAGCTCTAAAATGAATTGGAGACTGACATTTTGAAAATAAACTGGAATGTGTCTTCATACTTACTGATTTTTTTCATTGTACTTTAGGTTCTGGGGTACATGTGCACATCATGCAGGATTGTTGCATAGGTACACACATGGCAATGTGGTTTGCTGCCTCTATGATATTGTTTTAACAGCCAAAAGTTAGAAAAACCATACAATGATAAGAGAATTTTATTTAAAAATTTGGTTTCCAACAGGAAGGGAAAGCTCAACAATGAACAGATGAAAGTAGTGTTTAGGAAAAAATAAAAGTAGTTTCCTTTCCTTTACTTTGCTTTTTATTTATGTTTAAAATTTTATTTTTATGTTTAAAATAAAATTTTTTATGTATAAAATAAAATTTTTATTTATGTTTAAAATTTTATTCTCCATTGCGTGATAAAAGTTTATTGCCACCTCAGTTAATATCCTTTCACCTTTAGGGATAACATTGTTGCATTTAGTAGATTAATCCAATGGAAATGAGAGGAATTAAAAATAGAGCTCTTGCAAGTGTAATCCATGTTATCTTACATTTTACTAATTGAAGAACATGATTAGAAATTTAATATAACCTTGAAAAACTTGAAACTTAAAGGTGACTTTTTATTTATGTTATTTTAACTTAAGACAGAAATATTTAGTAATTCAACATATAAATTCTAATGAATATGATTTCCTTTAGTTGGACTAGATATAAACCATTGCATGCACATATATGTGGGTATGTGTATATGTGTGATACAAAATGATAAAATAAAATTATGCTGGTTAAAATCAAAACCTAAAATAAGACAAACACATGATGTAATGAAGCCTATCATAATGTTTTCTGAACATTCTTCATCAAAAAGCATAATGAGTATGATCTCTGGCAAATTCTCTAGGTCGTACATCCTTATTGTTATAAGCAGCTTATTCTCTTCAAATCTCAGCTTCCTTATCTATAAAATAAACCATACTCCATTATGTCAAAATTTGAGGGTTTTTTTTTTGTATCACAGAAAACCTAGTTTTAAACCATGAAATTCAACAGATGTCCTGATTACAACTGATTAATGAGTATTCCAAAGTATATATATTGATTTGTCCACTGATCATCACTTTAAATACACATGTTTAAATACACCTAAGAGCCAAACACCAACAACTAAAAAAATAGGTTCTCAGAGTGTAGCCACTTTTGAAAAAGCATTTTTGGCTGGGAGTGATGGCTCACACCTGTAATTCCAGCATTTTGGGAGGCTGAGTCGGGTGAATCACCTGAGGTGAGGAGTTTGAGAACATCCTGACCAACATGGTGAAAACCCGTTTCTACTAAAAATACAAAATTAGCTAGGCATGGTGGCACATGCCTGTAGTCTCAGCTACTGGTGAGGCCAAGGCAGGGGAATCTCCTGAACCTGGGAGGTGAAGGTTGCAGTGAACTGAGATTGCACCATTGCACTCCAGCCTGGGCAACAAAAGTGAAACTTCTTCTTAAAGTAAAATTAAATTAAATTAAATTAAATTAGCACTTTCTTTTTCTTTCTATATTTGTCAACACTTAGATTCTTAGTCACCAGTCTTTGACTGACCTAACAAGATAAGCTAGGAGTCATGACCTGAGCTGGTATCTTGAAACGTTTCTGAAAAGCATTTTCCAGTCAAGACCTGAACGTTTTTATTTCTTCTGATGAGTTTTCTCCCTTGAATTAGAAAATTGATAATTTTACTCTGGTGCTTTCTTTGACAATTTATTAAGACTATTACTCCTATTTTTATCATTTTTGTGTACTTTTCAGACTTAAAAACACGATCGTGTTGTGTTTTTGCTGTTATAAGAAATATTGTCAACTAAGATTTTAGTCTTATTTATCTCTGTTAGTCATAGGCCAATTTTCTGCTAAATTGATTTTTGCTTGGACTCTTGGTATAACACAATATTGTTGATCATGCAGTTTTCTCAATTAGACATGCTATGCCTCTCTGTCCCACTGAGTTTCACCTCACTTGTACACACTTAAAATTTTAGAGATAATTATTAATCAAAACACAGTTATTTTGCTTTCAGTAGCAAACAAGAAATGAGACCAGGTGTCTATGATTTTTTTTCAACCAGACTTGAAGAAAATGGGAAGACATTCTTCTTTATTAATATTAGTGTATATGCCACAACTGCAGTATATTTTATACTTAGTGACCACAGCTATTTCTCTTATGAAATAAAAGATACTCATTATTCAGGTAACACGGCTTCGTTAAATGTTTTCTATTCATGTATGTTTATGTTGAAAACACTTATGATATATGAGAGTAAATCTAAGAAAGTAGTTTATTAAACATATTTTATCTTCTATACTAAATTCTGAATATATGTTGTATTCTATAGCTATTACATCACACAATTATGACATTAAAGTCGTGATTGTTAAATATATACATATAAATATATTTTAATGTTTGTTTCTTTCAATAACTAAATTATTTCTTCAGTATTCTATAAAAACTATTGTACTATGATGTTCATCCTTGCTATGCTTAAAAAAGCATAGTCCCATTCAAAATTTCAGAAACAATTATCTGTCTTCCTCCAATCTATCAGGCCCAAACTTAATTTCCAGTAAATGGGAGAAACGCCCACCTTGTTTCATCAGCCTGAATCTCTTTAATTCCCAGCCCTTAAATCAAATTTATAGCCAAGTTTAGTTTATTGTGCTTCAGGAGTGCTCTTTGAATATCATCATTCTGTTCCAGCTCTGTCACCAAGTTCAGGCTTCTGTCTGTTGACTGAAACATACTCAAAGCTGATCTTCTGTATCTTTTTTTCTGCCCTTACTCAGTTTTTTATAAGCAGCTAAAGTTCTGTTTTTGAAATGCAGAACTATTCATGCCATTCTCAATACTTTTAGTATTGAGTATCTATAAAACCCTGTATCTGCTGGCTCACATGACCTTACATGGTTGGGGCCCTACCTGGTTGTTCATTCCGTTCTCAAGTGCAACTGCCAAATATGGCATGGATTGTCCTCCTCCACTGGACTGTGAGTATAAGGGACTAATGAACTGTTGTCCAGTGTCTGGGGTCATGTGTTCAGTCATCTTCATAATCCTAGGGCAGGAATTCCTCCCTTACTAATGGGGTTAATAGGATGAGATAAAAATATATGAAAAATAGGTTGATAAAAGCATGAACTGAAATGCTTAGGTTTAGAGGGTCTTTGCTAGATTTCGTTCTGACAATGTACATGTTGCAAAATATTCATAAACAATATTAAAATGAGGCAAGTAACAGAGAGAAACACATCTGAAGGTTTACAATTTCAGTTACTAAGTTAATAAAGACAAATGGGCTACCCATTTAAAAAATAGCAGTATACCTCAACATTGCTTCTTACCATTGCCTGTTAAATTCTGCCACCTCCCCTAGTTCTCATCTGAAGGTAATAAGTCCATACATTTTCTTATAATAAAATTATTAAAAGTTAATAATATTTCTAATGTGTACTTAAATAATGGTTTGGAGCCAGTTTATTTAAAAATCACATTTTTACTAACTTACCCATAGTTTTGGAAAGCATTTAATTTTTTACAATCTGTCAAAAAAAGACCTGTCTTCATTATTTTTGACATTAATAATGATTTTAATAAAACTGCCCTCAGTTGTAAACTAGACAATGATGAACCATTTGAGGCTCTATTGTATATACGTATCTCATCCTATTAACCCCATTAGTAAGGGGTTAATATATGTGTATATATATATATATATATTATTTTTTAACATAGTAACTCAAATAGCATTTAATGTATTATAATGTACATAGAATTTATCTAGAGCTGGTATAAATAGCAAGGTACAAATATGATTTATCATGATTCCATAATATTTTAAGTATTTTTGGCTGTGATGAATATTTATAAACAAGTGAAAAGATTATTATTATTTGCAATTCTGTGCAAGTTTCACTGTTGTAAAACTGAGACTGTATAAACGTGTCTAAAAGCTGTACTATTCCAAAATCTTTTAGATGTCGAAGTTATTATTTTTTTTTAAGTATATATATTGAGTTATCCTGAACTTCAGACTTCTGAATCAGTATCATCATCTAGATTTCTATTAGTATTTCCATTTTGTTCCAAGGTACCATTATCACTTTCTAGTATTGTTTCAGTAGCCTCCTAAACTGATCTCTCTACATCTTCTCTATACTCACTATAAACTGTTCTTCATCCTGCAGCTATATTAATTTCCTTTTGAATGTACATAATTTTGTGGCATTTTTCTGATCAAAATTACTCAATAACTTCCTGTCTCAGTGAGAAAAACAAAGTGCATGTATATGTCATTTTCAAATTTGGCTCTGCATTACAGTCACCAGGGCTTTTTAAATTTGTTATGGCTGGACCTTAGCCCAGATCAACTGAATCAGAATTTGTGGAACTGGTAACCAAGCAATGGTACTTTCATAGTAATCTTAATGGGCAACTGGGGCTGAGAATCACTGACAATTTTTTTTCTAGCTCCTACTTCTCTATAACTTTATCTAGCACATTCTTTCTTGCCAACTCCACTGCAGTCACATGGCCTCGTGGATAGTCCCCAAACTACTACTGCCATTAGATAAAGGAAGAAGGATCTCCTTTCCTGAGCAGGATATTTTAAATGGTTCTAGTCGGCCTTTCTGTAGCAATACTCTTCCCCTTGAATGGGAGTCTGTGGAGACAGAGAATATACCAATGTACATACCCATTCTAGAATATGCTACAAACACCTGGAATCCCACAAATTCCTATCAAAAAGATCCAAATCCCACCTCCAGTGCCTTCACACGCCTCTTTCCTGGACCGTCTTCACAAGTGTGGTCATCTGTTGGCCTGAAGAGTGGCCAAAGGCCATGTTCATTGGGAAGTGAGTAAGAATTTGGGTGTGCAAGGTGAATACCCAGAAACACGTGTGACCCTTTGGGGTGTGATATAAAACCCTAGGGTGTAAAAAGAAAGGAAGTGATCATCAGTCCGGTGTCCCACTTTGAGGGCTTGCCCTTCCTTCAATGATATATGCTCGTGTGTGGAAGTTCAGAGTCTCAAAGTCCCAGGTCATCATAAAGGTTTAATTGTCAAATATAGATTATAAGGATTTGTTAACTTGATTGGTTTTAAAATGTTTAAATATATGGTTTATAAACCTCTATTTGTACTTTGGTCCATGACCCTACAAATGTTAAGAATGGGCCATCTCAAACACGAAAAGCATGATCTTGCCTTGAGGACTTTGTGCTTTTGTTCCCTCTGCTGGGATGTCTACTTCCCAGAGTTCTTCATGGCATTTTATCCCACTTTAAATCTCTGTTTAAATATGATTTTGTCTATGAGGTATTTTCTAACACTCTCTTTTTGAATGATAATTTGCCTCCTCTCCAAATCCTAACATTTTCTATTTGCTAAAGTTTATAGTGTTTCTCCAAAAGCTTATCACTGTTGTGTCCTCTGGTGAAAGTATTCTCCCATGGAAACAAACACCTGTATTTTACATAGCCCCAAATTCTAGAAATTTGAGAAAGGAAAGCAAAATGTCATGAGCAAATTTAAGAGGTAATAGAAATGACTCTCATTTTCACCCTTTGATTTCTAGACAGTGAATTTTGAATAGGAAAACACAAAAACTATATAGTTACTCCTGATGTGAAGCATATACAATATTATGAAGGACATTATTTCAGTCTGCAAGCTGCCCAGGAACTAAGTAGTGAGAAACAGCTAACCCGTCATGCTCTCAGGTGACCTGCTTCAGTGTAGTGAGGGAAATGGTAAGACTAGTTATGTCAACAAGTATGAGCCCATTGCCTAACCTTGTTTGTTATAAATAAGTTCCCTGTTCAAAAGGAATGATGTGAAGAATACTCAGGGCCTCATTAAGGTATTTTATAAGTCCATAGATGATGAGTTTGACTAAAGCATTTTGGATAGGGAAGGTAAATCAATATCCAGAGTATCTCTTCTAGAGAGGACAAAGCACTGCCCTTTTCACAATGAAAGCTGTTCAATGTGATCAGCATGCCAGTATCCCCCTGGGGAATGGCACAGTGTCAGAGCTTAGAATTGATCTCTGCTGTTGGCATGTTGGTCACTAACCCATAGTTAGCCAGATTAAGCTGTCAAAGCCCCATATTACTGAGCACAGCATAACATCCATCCCTGCTGACATAACCACTAAGTTCCTATGCCCACTGGGCTACAACAAGGATATCCGGGCAGATAGACTGATTTGCATCCATAGAACTGTTCCACTTGTCCACATGGGTACTAAGATTACCCTCTGCTGAAATGCTTTTTGACTTTCTTTCATATGGAACACAAATATCATTATATTTTGTTCCCATTCAAGGAGGAACTTTATGTACATAATTCTTCCCAGAATATCTTGTCACCAGTTTCCCAATTGTGTTCCTTCCACGTCCCTGATCATCCAACCAAATAATTTGCCACTTGTCACGAATCAGTTTAGATTATTACATCTGGCATTTTCTTCTTCTTGGTAAAATGAACAATCAGGTGAACTGCTCAAAATTCTGTCCACTGGAAAGATTTTCCTTGATCATTATTTTTAAATGATTTTCCAGTATGAGGCTAAAACTTTGTAGCTCTCCACTTTCAGGTAGTATCAACATATTATGTAGAATCAATTATAAATGGGCTACCATGGTTTTTTTGTTTTTGTTTTTGTTTTTGTTTTGGTCTAAAGGACATAAGAAACCATAACAGGTATAGAAAGTGAGAAAGCAATTTAACAGGCATATAACAATGGACATGTGGACCACTTTCTGAGATGCCTTATTTGAGCCTTCAGGACTTACTTGAACTCAATCTCATATATAACAATTTTGCTTGATGATGAAATGCTGCTGTGCTCACCTAACTTTATGGTTCAGTCAGTCAGGCAACATCCTTTTGCGGATGTTCACATGAAAAATTTGTTGCTAATGGTCAAACATTCAGTTTCTACTCAGGCTCTGTAACATGTCCAGATATTTTTCTTAAAATGAGAATAGTTATCCCTAGAGCGAGGGGTAATTTTGTAAAAATCTTTAGAGTTGCATTATGATTATCTGCACATGCCTGCTAAGTGCTATGTACAGCATACCTGTTTGTCATAGATAATGTCAAGAAAAATTGGATCTGCTGAGTCATGGTCCAAGTGGCAGAGCAGTTTTGCAAGCAACCTAGACATGTTGAAGAATCTTTTCTTGATTTGAGCCACACTCAAAATTAGTAGCTTCTTAGGTTATTTGATAAAAGTTTTGGATTAGCAAGCCCAAGTGAGACACTTGCCACTTAAACTAAAAAGCTCAATAAATATCATGACTCTCTCTTAATTCAAGGAGGGAACAGATGCAGCAACTTGTCTTTAATAAAGAAATTGTATCTTACATTGTCCCAGGCTACCCAAAACATGATTAAAATAAAAAAAGAAACTAACTAAACTAAAATCTATATAGTTGGCCTATAAGCAATAAGAATAAATAAAATCTGAACCCGCATTTGTCTCTTACTGCTGTGAAGCTTCCAACTTTGATAATGTGAATGACCTGCGATAGGGCTGATGCACTTTACCGTGGAACTTCAAAAGCACCTGGCCAACTATTTGAAGATGCTGAAGACACAGACCTAGTGGGAGCTCCAGGTGCTGCAGAGCCAACTACTTCCTCATGCCAACAAGATAATCTGGCAGATTTGTACAATGTGTGTCATATGAAACCATACATGACGTTATGTCAGATTTCTGAGTTTAAACATGGGCTGCTGCTGATTCACTTCTGCCTTCTAAATCTTGCACAAATTAGAGTGTAGTGTTGCACAAATCTTGCCAACACTACACTCAAACCTTACAGGAAAGGGAATTTGAAATTACAAAATTACAGTTTAGCTAAATTGATACAAGACAACACCGTAGTAATTATTGCCATTTTAATTTCCTCCTCCTTTAATAGCCGGAATCTAGGTAATTATTTTGAACTTATACTCATTTTTCAAAATTTAATGAGAGGTACTATGTCTTTTGCAACTGTAACTGAATTATTGACCTCGAACTCTTCTTTCTAGGTAGTTAAGTGATAGCTTATCTAGACTTGCATATTTTAAGTGCATCCATGATAACTTAAAGAATAATTCATATTTATGAAAATAAGATCAAATTATTAAATATATTTAAATTCTGACAAAATATTCATGAAACATTTTATAACTGCTCAAAATACATTGCTTTACACATTTCTTAGTGCATGAACCTCTTAAAAATCAATATTCTATGTCATTTTATCAGTTTATGGAATGCCTTTTTACATTCTTTCAACACATTTATTGATTGACTACCAGATACCTGGAACCTAGCAGAGTTTATAATAGTAATCAAGGTAGGCAAGACTTCAATTGTAAAATAACTAGCATTCTGGAAGATAAAGGGGAGAGGGATAGGAAAAATCAGGTAACAAACTATACTAAACATAAAGTAAGGTTTTATGAGGTAAAAGAGTACTTTGGGAGAGAAAAATAAGTCTATCTAAAGGAAGTCACTTTTGTTAGATAGAATTTGACCTGGAAAAGCAATGACAAGAAGGTGATCCGTTTAGGAAAATCTAAGATAAGAGATCTAAGATAAGTGTGCTCCAGAAAGATACTAAGGAAGGCGAGCAAGCTTGGCGTGTTGCAGGAGAAAAATAAAAACACAAACAAAAATGGAGTGTCTGGAACATAATGAGAAAAGGAAGACTGATGCTGGATGAAACCAGAGAAATAGCTGGACTCAGAATGTATAGCACTTTATAGGCTATGGTAAATAATCAACATTTACTATGTCGCAGCCTTGAATTTTTGAAGTGTATACACCAGGTATTTTGCAGAATGCCTTTCTTATTGGGCTTATTTGATGTGTCCTCGTGATTAGATTTTGATTATGCATAGGGATACCGAGGAGGTAATATTGTGTCCTACTTAGTGAATCATATCAAGAGTCATGATGTCTCCAACTTGCCATCAGATGGCTCTAAAAACAATCAGTGTACTGAGGGAAGGAGAGGAGAAAGAAGGTTGGGAGGAGGAGACAACAGAGAGGAGTGCTAAAATGAATTGATAGAAACATTAAAAAAAATTACCATCTGCATACCTTTTGCTTAGGTATGAATGTTATTTGTGCTATTCTTCCAACTTTTATGTATTTTTGAAATTATACCAAAATAAAAATTACCCAAATAAATAAATAAATAATGTTGATTATCTAAATGTGATATGGAGACAATTATTTTTAGTATAGGAGTGCCATGATATAAATTACATTTTTAAAATATCCTCTCTTTTATGACCAGAATTGACCCTTTAAAAATGGTCAAGTATAGAGACAAGGAAATTAATCAGGAGACCATAATGATAGCTAATATGAAAATTAATAGTGGCTCTAATTGGATTTTATTCTTAAAGAAAGAAGTGGCTGCAGGATATGTTGGAAGTATAAAAATAAGGCTTATTAGTCTACTGAATGTAGAGTTATGTGAGGTAATAACCAATCAAGAACCCTTCTTCCAATCATGAGCAAATATGTAAAATGTTTTGCCGTCTACTGAGATTAAAAGCCTGAATTAGGAAAAGTTTTGACAAGAAGATTAAGGGAATGGAAATTATGAGCTATGTTTTGAAAATGTAAAATGTGAGATTACTATAAAATACCCAAGTAAAGACATGGATAATTTGAACAATATAAATATTTTGTGAGCCCAAAACAGTCAAATGTCATCAATTTCATATGGTTTTATCACCTAATATGTGGTTGTGTATATATGAATCTGCCGTTGAGAGGAAAACTCAGATTTAGAGAGAAGTTTGGGAAGCATATTGATGTTATTTAAAGCCATAAAACTGGATATGATCATATAGGAAAAAATGTTAATAAAAAATGACCTTACAGGTGAGCTAAAAACATAATATTTATAAATAAAAAAATTGAGGGTGAACACAGTGGCTCCCACCTGTAATCCTAAAATTTTGGGAAGCCAGGGAGGGAGGATTGCTTGAGGCCAGGAGTTCAAGACCAGCTTGGGTGACATAGGGAGACCCCTGTCTCTACAAAAAAGAAAAACAAACAAACTAAACATTTAGTCAGGTAGTCCTAGTTTGTAGAAAGGCTGAGGTGGGAGGATTGCTTGAGTCCAGGAGTTGAAGACTGTAGTGAGGTATGATTGTTCCATTGCACTTCAGCCTGGGCAATAGAGTGAGACGCTATCTCAGGAAGAAAATAATATATTAAGAAAACAAGTATAACAAGAAATTTTAGAAAAAGCAGATGAAGTGATTAAAGTTATTTGTATTTTCTTGAACAAAGTATGGCAACATTTTTCAGTTTGATCTTTTGGCATTGTTGTGTTTCATTCCCTGTCACATATATAATTAAAAACAATTTTCTGAGTCACTATGAGTCTGTAAAGTTGGCTCTTGATTTAATAAAGAATCTTAGTAAATCTTTTCAAATTTTCACTCTTGGACTTACCTAACTGCAATATTCAATATTTTATATGCTGCTCCAACTTCTACCAACTGTCCTATAAACTGCTAAGAGTTTAAGATAGACTCAAAAAGAAATACACAACCATAATACTTTCCTATGTTTTATTGTGCAATAAATTTGACATAGAGGTTCCAAACCCATGTTTACTTGATAAATGGTGCAATGTAAACTGATCATTTCCACTTTCTCTTATCTCTTCGTCAACAGATTGTTGACATTTTTATCTTATATTCAGGAGCCCCATCAAGGACAAGTTTATGCTCACTATCTATATCAAAACAGCATTTTTCAAACTCCTGCTACTTGGTAACAAAACCAGAAATCTAACATGAAAATGAAAATACTTTACTAGATGATATAAAATTGCTCCTAGGATAAATCTGGAGGAGCAGCAGGAGAAAATAAGCAGGAACAAGGTAACTAACCAGCAGACAACAGACAACAGAAACAGACTGGCTGGATGCTACTCTGAATATTAATGTTTCTGGAAACAATCCTGTCACCACTCGGGAATGCCACTCTTGGAAACTTACCTCCTTTAACTTGAATAACTTCAAACTTTTCTTGAATAGCTTTCATTCTCCCTTAACATTCAATGCCTAAGGAAGAAACATCTGAATTCAAGCTCAACCCGTTTGTATGTCTGAGCTATTAGAATGTGAGTGTAGGATGGGGCCCTGCATGCCTCAGATCCACCATCACACTGGGCATTCCTTCACAGTTTAAGGGGTGTTTACACAATGGATAATTAACAAGTGGCAAACATCTACTATAATCAAAATTATGCATACACTCTTACTTAGAAAAAAAATGATCCTATGTGACATAATACAAATATTTCTTGTGCAACTGCAAGAAATTTCATTTTCAAGGTAAAGTTGCCTAAAATTCAGCAATTTTTGCATCCAATTCTATGTCTGAATTCTCTAGAAAATACTTATTGCTTTCTACAGGAGGAAATTTGTTACAATATAAATATAAGTGCAAACACTAGCAAAGATTTCAAAATGGATAAAGGCTCTATTTTTTTTGTTGTTCATAGCACGTAATATACAAATTACCTCCTCTATAACCTATTTCAAATTCTTCTGGCTTTGAGACAGCAATCTCAACTTGACAGTGTTCTCTACCTAATTGTATGATCCAAACTATATTAATAAAATATCTGTGACTTTGCTATTCCTGTCTGTATAGATTGCAATAAGATTTAGACCTCAATGCTGTTGTGCTAGTGAGTGCAATAGGGGGTCAACTGATTCTATCCATATTCTTCCCTCCATTATGTAATATTTACCTATTTGGATGGTGAGGATTAATCATGCCAGTCAATATAAATACCGCATTTTGCGTCTGACTTAATCATATAAAAAGCTACATTGGCCAGAGGCAGTCTCACCTAAATCAACGTGACTCATCTTGGAAGCATTCTTTGGTGCCCAGACTTTCAAATGGGCAAAGCCAAGAATCATGGGGGGATAAGAATATACTTTTTTCCCAAGTATGTATTTAGATATAATTCAAATTCTATCCTTTGTCTCCTACTGTATTTTGCTTATGGGAGGACATTTTCCAAATATTAGTTGTCAGTTCAAAACACATTTTATAGCCTGCAGGACAACATTATAACTATTTAAGTTTCAGGCTCATGTGTTGGGGAAAGGAGGAAGATATATCAAATATTTAGAGCTCATCAAGTTGACTAGCATTATGTAATCCCTCTGGTTGTTTTGGACAACCAGGTAGAATAGAGGCCCTAGAAATAGCCAATAGATGACCAAAAGGAAATGTAGTAGAATAATATAAGCTATGCTTATTTTAAAAAATGACTTTAGGCTGATCTTTTTCACCTAGAGCCCTAATAGTCTTATTAGAGGAAAATTTTAAGAAATTTATTCTAGTTCTCAAATACTAAGTAATATGGGCTAATCTTGATCATGTATGTGGCTGCCTGCCTCTGAGATAACCTGCACTTATCTCTACCTCCTACTATTGATATGATTGTACAATCCGTTTTCCCCTTGTGCTAGGGTTGATCTATGTGGCCAATAGGTTATGACAGAATGACGGTATGTTGCTTCTGTGATTGAGTGATAAAATATATTATGGTCTCCATCTTAGTCCCTCTCTTTTTTTCTGTAATTTCAATAGGTATAGAAGTACAAGTGGTTTGGGGTGACATGTATGAATTGTATAGTGGTGAGGCCTGGGCTTTTAGAGCGTCCATTAACTGAACAGAGTACATTGTACCTAATAGGTGATTTTTTCATCCTTCATCCACCTCACACCCTCCCTCCTTCTGAGACTGCAATGTCCATTATGCCACTCTGCATGCCTGTGTGTATCCATAGCTTAGCTCTCACTTCTAAGTAAGAATGTGCAGTATTGTTTTCCATTCCTGAGTTACTTTGCTTAGGATAATGGCCTCCAGTTCCATAAAAGTTCCTGCAAAAACATCTAATTATTTTATTCTTGTTTATGACTATTTTTCTATATTGTATATATACCACATTTTCTTTATCCACTCAACAGTTGATGAGCATTTAGGCTGATTCCACATCTTTGTAATTGTGAAATGTGTGCAGTAAACATGCATGCAGGTTTGTTTTTAAAATAACGACTTCTCTTCTTTTAGGCACAAAACCAGAACTAATAAATGGAACCCAATAAAACTAAAAATATTCGGAAAAGTAAAAGAAATATTGAATAAACAGCCTACATACAGAATGGGAAATAAATGTTTGCAAACTTTACATCAAACAAAGGACTAATATCCAGAATCTACAAGGAACTCAAACAAATCAGCCAGAAAATAAAAAATAATCCCATTAAAAAGTGGATAAATGACAACAACAGACATATCTCAAAAGAAGATATACAAATGGCAAAAAATGTGAAAAAATGCTCAATGTCACTAATTATAAGGGAAATGAAAATTGAAACCTCAATGAGATACTACCTTACTCCATTATTGGTACTGGCCATTGTTAAAATATCAGAAACAGTAGATGTTGGTGTAGCTGTAGTGAAAAGGAAATGTTTATACACTGTTGGTGGGTATGTAAATTAGCATCTTATTTAAAAAATTAACTTATCAGGGAGAAGTCAGCTACAAGGGAGCGCAGCTCTATGTTGAGACTCATTTGATAATCAACTGAGCCTTTCTGCCACTGACCATACAAGTGAGCTACCTTGGAAACAGATCTTTCAGTCTCTGTCAACTTTCAGGTGACTGCAGTTTGACTGATAGCTTTACTGAAATCTTATAAAAGATCCTGAATCTGGCTCAGCTAGATTCACTACTGAATTTCTGATCTCAAAAATTATGTGAGATAATAAATGCTTATTTTAAGCTTCTGTTAATAAATTTTAGAGCAATTTATACAGTAATAGAAAATTAAGTCTATTTGGATGGTTGCTTTAAAAACATTAAAGGGTCATGTTAATAACCATTACTAGAAGCCCATAGTCCTTCTTATGATTTTGGACTATTGGCATAGAATCCTTGGGTTGTCAGTTTAACATATGATATAATTTTTGTACTACTCAATGGGGATAATTAAATATCAAGCACATTAACCAAAGAAAGTGGGATACATATTTTCAACAGAAATTCTGGTATGACATAGCAAGAAAAACGTTAGAACATAATTAAGATATCTTAGTGTAAACAGATGTTTTAGAAAACACACAGTAGGTAAATGAAAACACAGTGAAACAAGTTTTGAAATTAAGATAATTGGTTAAAAATCGAGCTTCTGATACAAATAAAGAGGGAGTCCATCTTTCATGAGAAACAAGAAGGCTCACTTTGTGCTCAACATTGCCTGCATGATTTATTGCAAGGAGAATATTTTAGCCTTGTGGAATTATTTTCAACTGTACATCAGCTAGATGAAGAAGGGGGATGAGAATGGCAGAAGGAGTTTCTAGTGAAGAAACTAGAAACACATTTTTCAGCAGCCTTCTGGAAATATAAGCGACTGTTTTTTTTGTTTGTTTGTTTTTGTTTTGTTTTTGTCTTTTCAGGTTATAGGCAATGCCTTGAAAATTTGAGGTTTAGACCTAACCTTGTTCAATAGTCCAGAGTATCAAAGGCTCAGGATTGATCCTATAAATGTAAGATAATTTGTATGCAATTATAAAGAATACTTGTTTAGAGTTAGAAAGTTAGGAAAACAGTAGTTTAATTTCAATACTTTTTTGACGGTTTCAGACTTAACATCAGATAAATACTTTGTACTTTTCTTGGCTTGATTACAACATAAATGTTATTCTATATTTTCTTGTAAAGGACGATCTGCCAGATTGTGAGCCTGACCAGCTCCTGCAGATGATTAGGGTCCAATACATGCATCGACCAAAACGTACTGCAGAAGAATTAGATAAATTAACAGGAAAGATTCCATAAAACAAACCTGCAATGAGTCTAAGAAGCAAATAATGGGTCAGAAATGTGAGATGATGAGGAGGACTTACAGAGGGCTCTGGCACTAAGTCGCCAAATAATTGACCCAGAAGATGAAGAAGCAAATTTCTGCAGGGCTGTTCAGCTAAGTATGCATGGCAGTTCTAGAAATTTATCTTGAGAGATTCCATAGACCTGAGAGACAAATCTCACTTTAGAAGAGCTTTGGAAGAGAAGAGAAAGCTATTTGAAAGCAGCAGCAACAAGTGGATTCACTAGGACAAACTTCATATCCATGTGAAAGGCTGACCACAAGTTCAGGAGCATTTGGGAGTAATCTATGTGATGCAATGAGTGAATAAGCCACTTTTCAGGCAGCTGTGACCATGTCTTATAAACTGTTGGAAATAATTTTTAAAAAGAAGGAAAAACTATCATTTAAAAATAATTAAAGCAAGGCATGGTGGCTCATGCTTGTAATCCCAGCATTTTGGGAGATCAAGCTAGGAGGATCACCTAGGGCCAGGAGTTCAAGATCTGACTGGACAACATGGGGAAACCCCATCTCTACTGAAAATACAAAAGAATTAGTCAGTCATGGTGGTGTGCACCCTAGTAACAGTTATTTGGGAGGCTAAGTCACAAGAATTGCTTGAACCCTGGGGGGCAGAAGTTGCAGTGAGCAGAGATTGTGCCACTGCAGTCCACTCTGGGTGACAGAATGAGACTTGGCTAAAAAAATAAAAAATAAATACATAATTTAAATATTACTATTTTCCCAATATCCTGTGTGATTACAGCATAGGATTCCTACATTATCCTGTAGGATTACAGCATGTGTCCATCTTGGTAATGTGTCAAAGATATGAGGAAATAGAACTTTTGGGTGACTACAAACAAAATGATGATAAAGTGGAAAAATGCATCAGTTGTAGGACTAAATAATGATCTTTGAAATATTAGCCAAAGAGGCATTCAGCAATTAAAGAAATCTGAAATATTTTTTAAAAATTGAGTTTCTTTTCCTCGCCATGATTAACTTAGGTTCTTAACCAGGCCTTTCATACTCCTAAGTACTGAATTATAACAAGAAGATGGTACGATCCATAGATTACTTAATTCCAATATAATTTTTAAAAAATCTCAATGAGTTGTATTTTTTTCCAAAGTGAACTTTTACATTTGTACTCATTACACCACACAGAAACATGTTTACCTGTATTTTTTTCTTTTAATAATGAACACACATACTTGTAAGATACCTCTGTTGACACACACACTTGTAAGTATGGCTGTATTTATCTATGGGATTTATCACCAGATGAAATGTTGTAATTATGACAATTTAGTTCAGTGCTTTTCTCTAATTAGGCCCACTGTAAAGACATTTTGAATGGAATTTAATTGTATTAATAACTTCTGACACTGAACTACTATTATTTTAATAGTTGTCATCAACTCTCTTAAACACTTTTGGCAAAAATATATTTTTCCCAACACTGAGTGAAAGAAGAATTACTTGAAAAGCAGAATAAATTCTACAATACCAACTCTTCCAGTTTCTATTTTAAGAACATCTAAATAGTTGTACAGAATCACTTAGAAAATATATAAATGCATCTCTCTCTTTTTCTCCACTTATACCAAGCAAATTAGCTCTGAATATCTGAAGACTCCTGACTGAATGATGAAAAGTAGCTAAATCATTTACAGGCATGCATGTGTGTGTACATGTGCATGCATGCACATGAGTGGTGATAATGACATAAAAGCTGAGACACTGGAAAGTCTTTTGGAGGGGAATTTGTTGCACATTTTAGTGTGTATTTTAAAAATGAGGCAAGAGTTATGAGAAAATATTTATATGTAGCAAAGCTTCAGAATCCTTGACAAATCAAAAATATATAGAAAGAAAAATGCATCAACAATGGCATTCATATTTTGTGAGTGATTGACAGATCATATCAGTTAGTTTGGAAATTGGAAATGAGAGAAATAAAATGCTCTCAATAATTTACGATAAACATAGAAGAGAACACAACAGAATCCAGATGTTTACTCTTCCGAACTAGTGTTTGCATAGATACAGAGATGTGATGGTGGCTGGTGATTAGGCTAGAACGTATGCCTGGAAATGAGGACAATGTTGATAAAACAAGTATCATTGTACTGTCATCATTCTACTTCCTGTGAAGGGTAATATAGGGAAAACTAAAGACAAAATGGTTACTGTAACAATATAATCATAGCAGTGGCTACCACCTGGCATTCAGAAATAATGGCTTTCCACACCTACCATTTGCAAAGCTAATTCTGCATTCTTAATTGAAATCCATACCTTGACACAAAATGCTAAGTATTGTAACACATAATGTTCTGCAATACTCCAACAGCACAAGATCATTTAAATTTCTGTTTACTCATTTGTCAGGGTTTTATTGGAACACATTTTTTTTTAACCATAACACCTGCATCTAGAATCTTACATATGTCTGTTATGCAAAATATACTTAAGATTTTCAATTTGTTGAACATGCACTCACGATATGTGTCTTATGTTAAATAGCCATGATGACAGGTGTACCAATCAGCCTGTTATGTTTGTCGAGCTCAAAACAAAATACTGCTGCATGTCTTTTGCATTTTAAAAAGCTAACAAATACCATACTTCAAGGTGATTAAATCTGGAAATCTATTTTTAAGAGTTCTTCTCTCCTTTGTTTTCACCTCTGACAGAAATCATTCCTGCTCCCATTTCCATCAGTACTATTCCCTACAGGTTCATGAATGAAAATAATTTCTACATAAAAACACAATTAAAAATCAAAGCAAAAGCCTTGTTTTGAGTTTGCTGTAACTCTTGCTTGAATGACTAATAGTGGTTCGAATGCTGGAGTTATGTTAGGAGATTTAATGATGTATTCAGTCACATTTACATTTATTCTTTCTTTTTTTTTTCTTAACGTTTTATGTGAACATTTAAATGTTAGGTCTTTCAGGTTGAGAAGCTATGTGGTGATATCATCATAAAGTCTGCCCATGCCTATGTTCTGAATGGTATTGTCTAGATTTTCTTCTGGAGCTTTAAAACACATATATTTGGCCAATAAACATAAAAAATAGCTCATCACTGACCGTTAGAGAAATGCAAATCAAAACTACAATGAGATACCATCTCATGCCAGTCAGAATGGCAATTATAGAAAGTCAAGAAACAGCAAATGCTTGTGAGGTTGTGGAAAATAGGAATGCTTTTACACTCTTGGTAGGAATGTAAATTAGTTAAACCACTGTGAAAGACAATGTGGTGATTCCTCAAAGATTAGAACTGGAAATACCATTTAACCCAGCTATCCCATTTATTGGGTATATACTCAAAGGGATATCAATCATTCTATTGTAAAGAGACATGCACACGTATGTTCATTGCAGCACTATGCACAATAGCAAAGACATGGAATCAACCCAAATGCCCATCAATGATAGACTAGATAAAGAAATGCGGCACATGTACACCATGGAATACTAGGCAGCCACAAAAAGGAACAAGATCATGTCCTTTGCAGGGACATGGATAAAGCTGAAAGCCATTATTTTCAGCAAACTATCCCAGGAACAGAAAACCAAGCACCACATTTTCACTTGTAAGTGAGAGCTGAATAATGAGAACACATGGACACAGGGAGGAGAACAACACTTACTGGGGCCTGTTAGGGGAGAGTTGGGAGAGAGTATTAAGGAAAAGAACTAGTGAATATTTGGCTTAATACCTAGGTGTTGGGTTGACAGATGCAGCAAACCACCATGGCACACATTTATCTGTGTGACAAATCTGCACATCCTGCACACATGCCCTGGAACTTAAAAATAAAAAAGTAAAATAATTATTAAAAATAAAGAAAATTTGAATAACAATTTTTATAAGGTTGAACATCTACAAATCAGACAGTCATTCCATTTACATACTATGTCCACACACTGATCTGTATATGGATACTCAAGATACTTTATTCATAGTAGCCCAAAACTGGAGTGATACAAATGTCCAATAACAAGCAAATGTATAAACAAACATGGTATATAATCACATAATAAAGGAAAAAATATATATTGGGTGTCAAGAAGTCTCTTCTCCAGTGGAATGGCAGTAGAGAAAATAAGACAGGAAGAAAGAAATCTGAGAGGATGGAAGTGAAATGTTCTGTGTTTCTATTTCCTTTCAGCAGATGTAATTCTATGCAATATAGATATTTCCAATCATATTTCTTTTTAATTATTTCTAAAATAGAAAATGTTAATTCATTTATGTGTAGTTAAAGACAAAACAGTTTTCTTGTTAATTTTTGAGAACTTGTAGATTTAACAAAACAAAACAAAAACAAGCAGTATGAGAAGATACATTTAATAGCAAACACATTTGAAAGTTGAGAAAAACAGGATTAAAAATGATCTTCAAGGGTTAGAATAGAAATGAGCTTTTATACTTTGTCTTTCAGTATCTGGATAACTGAAAAAAATAACATTAAGAAAGCAGGTGTTGTATTAAAAAAAGAAGTGAGGAAAAAAATCTAGAAGCATGAGATTTTCACTTATTTGAAGCATACATGAATGCCTGAATCAATTGGGATTCCAGCCAAATGAAACAAACAAAGCAACAGAAACAAATTATGCTGTGCTTCATGAAGGATATTAGCAGCTTCATAATTGTACCTTGAAATGCTTTTCTTTATTTCCTTCTAGTTGCCATTAAATTCATCATTTCACAGAGAAGTGAAGGCCAAAACTAAAGGAACATTTCAAAGTTTATTTTTCTTATTTATCATTGACATAATAATTGCACAGATTTATGGGGTACAATGTGATGTTTCAGTGCATGTATACACAGTATAATCATCAAATGAGGACTAATTACCATATCCATTACTATTAACATTTATCATTATTTGTGATGGCAGCATTCACAATCTCTTTTGACTATCTTAAAATATACACTACATTGTTATTTGTTATAGTCACTCTATCATTTTAGGAATCATTTGATCTACTGTAAAATCAAACCAATTGCCTATCTTGAAAGTCATTCACCAGAGGAAAATGATTATAAATCACCTGAAAAATGATATGTATGGGTGCTAAGAGAGTCCACTGTTGCTTACTTTTCTATTATCTTTTATCTCTGTTGGAAATCTTGAGAAAAATATTTTCCATTTCCAAGATGGTTATATAGGTGAGGGATTAGTGATAATTTAACGGTTATAGCCCGTAAATGGCCATTGACCTCAAGATTTCTGATTGTAAGTGATGTATTCTTTCAACAATTTAATGCTATTGAACTAAATCACCCTCACATAGATGTTTTTAAAAATTGACACAAAAACAAACAAAAATATGGGTAGGTATGTGAGTTAATGGCTACGGTAATTTGCTTTACATTAGTGACTTTTTTTTAACTATCTATATGTATCCCATAACATAATGTTATAGAACTTAAAAATACACAATCAAATTTATTTTTCTTTTTACTGCAAATGGAGGAAAGACTTCAGAATGTGTCTTTGAGGCTTGGAGAGGAAAAAAGGTGCTCTCCTATCAGTGGTGTTGGCACCAACAGGTGATCCTATATTCATTAAGTGTACAGGGTTATATAAGTCCTAGAAGTTATATTCCTGGATAAAAGATAGTGAAAGCAGGTAATAAGATAATGAAACAAAACTGACATTTGTGTCTCTGGTTTACCCATGTTTACTTAATACCTATAGCAGGAAATACAGTTTTAGCTTGAGTAAAATAACTGAGTCTGGAGTTGCTTCTCTGTGGCATCAATGCAAGATAACCTGTCTCTTCTTTGGAATGCATCTAAGTAAGTCACTACATTCCTCTAATTCTTCAATTTATCCCTGCCAACTGGTACCTGGTAAGAAGTAAAAACCTAAGCACTCCTATAGTGTTGTTCTGCATTGTCAGGCTGCAAACTTTCCTAACTTTTATGCTCTATTCCCCTTTTAAAACTGCTTTTAACAGCACCCATGTCACATCTTGAAGGCTTTACTGCTTAGATTTCTTCTGCCAGATGCCCAAAATCATCTCTCTCAAGTTCAAAGTTCCACAGATCTCTAGGGCAGGGGCAAAATGTCGCTAATCTCTTTGCTAAAACACAGCAAAAGTCACCTTTTCTCTAGTTCCCAACAAGTCTCTCAACTCCATCTGAGACCATCTCAACCTGGATTTTATTGCCCATATTATTATCAGCATTTTGGTCAAAGCCATATAACAATTGTCTAGGAGGGTCCAAACTTTCCCACATTTTCCTGTGTTCTGAGCCCTCCAAACTGTTCCAACCTCTACCTGTTACCAAGTTCCAAAGTCGCTTCCATGTTTTTGGGTATATTTACAGCAGTGCCCCACTCTAGCAGTACCAATTTACTGTATTAGTGGTTTTGAATGCTGCTGATAAAGACATACTCAAGACTGGATAATTTAGAGAGAAAAGGATGTTTAATGTACTTACATTTTCATGTGGCTGGAGAGGCCTCACACTCATGGCAGAGGAGAAAGTCATATCTTACATGATGGCAGACAAGAGAGAATGGAAACCAATAGAACAAGGTTTCCCCTGATAAAACCATCAGATCTCATGAGACTTATTCACTACCATGAGAACACTATGGGGGAAACTGCCCCCATGAGTCAATTATCTTCCACCAGGTCCCTCCCACAACATATGGAAATTATGGGAGCTATAATTCAAGATGAGATTTGGGTGGGGACATAGAGCCAAACCATATTAAGTTGCATTACATAGTGAAAAGTCATGGATGAGCACTTCGTAATACTGCATGTTGACTATAAATGGAGAATTTATTTTATTTGAGAGCTCAACAACAAAAAGTTTGATTTTATTATTTTCTTTCTTTTCCTTTCTTACTTCTTTCCTTTTTTCCCTTCTGCCTCAAGTGTCCAGAGAGTTTTGTGGCAATTATGCTGACATTACATTGATGCTGCATTGAGTAATAAAATGACTTTCTCGAGATTTTCAACTATGGTAGAGAATATATGAATTCCAAGTGATACTGCTAATTTAGTTAAATTGGTCAAAAATCAAAAAAGAGAAGAGCCTAAAATAGAAAGGTGCTTTAGTATGGACATAATACAGAACACAAAGTTGTATGCAAAGCCCTAGAATTAAAGTGACAATATTTTGACAATATTTTAAACTTCAAGAATTATTATCATTTTGTTTACCAACTCCCATACACTCACTAAGAAATACTAAATATTTATACTTTTCTAACTAATTTAACATTGACAACCATATATATTCAGAAGCTATATACAAAACCCAAGCAAAGTCAGCCTTCATTATTTCTCTCCTTTAATTTATAAAATCATCAATACTTGCCAATACTATTTAAAAACATCTCTTGAATTAATTGGCTTCTCTTCATCAGCACTGAAACTATCTTGTCCAAGCAACTATTATCCGGTGTATTCCTTCCTGTCCACATTATCTATCAATTTTTTAGTCAGTTAGCTTTATAAAACCTAAAACATAAACTACATAATTCACCTAATTCCCATACCACATGCTTCCATAACTTTCCATTACACATAGACTAAGATCTTCATTACTTAACATCTCACCAATCTCATTCCTTCTGGCTTCATTTCAAGTCAGCATGACTTCTTATCAGTATGATGAAACCATACTGGCTTTTTGTCCGATTCTGTGAACACATTGCATTCTCCACATGATCTTAGTGATGAGCGGGTTCATGCTTGGGATACTTTCAGCCTCCACCCTCCTGCATCATTCTCAATACCATCTCATTCTCATCTTCCACATTTCAACTCAAGCCCCATCTTCTTTGAGATGCTTTTAATAACAATGTTGTGGAGAGTAGATGTAACTAAGCCCTTTATTCCCTTTATGACAGTTATTTTATTTTTATTCTTATTATTTTTTGTATAATTTTTTGGTGTGACTTCCACAGTAGACTGTATGTTCTATGAAGGCAGCAAATCTTCACTGTTTTTAATTTACCTTTTTATCCTCAGGGGTTGGCACATAGTAAGCATTCAAAAATTATTTCAGATAAATAATCAAGACTTCTTCCAGAAGTCTTTAGGATTAGGAAGTCTTCAGAATTAGAAAGAAAGTAGAGAACAGTCCCTGGGTAAAACATAGATACACCATCACACAGACACACCTACACAGACATACATGCACGTAACATTCAAATTTTAATAAAATACAACTTTAAAGAACACATTTTTTAGCTGAGAATAATGAGAATTAATATTAGGTTGATGAAAATGTAATTGTGGTTTTTGCCATTACTTTTTCACCAACCTAATTGTAAGCAGTGATGCCTTTATAATTCACATTTCTTATATAACAAAGTTAAAATCTGTAAAAGTAAGGTTTTTGTAATAATTAGGTTGGCAGAGAAAAAAAAGAGAAATATTAAGTAAAACTAATTTGACTATGTATACACACACTGCCCTGTTGTTTTTTCCTCTAGTTTTGTGAGGCTATTTGAATAGCAAAATATTCAGTGCCCAATTCTGTAAAAAGTGCTTTTTATATGAGAATACTCTTCTATATAATAGGATATTTATTTTAGCAAATTGATACTGTCAGTCGTTTTGAGTATCTAGGGATAATGATATTTAAAGGGATGATATAACTTGAACAATTATGAAGAAGGGAACTAGGTTTATAATAAGGAATAGACCCCTACTTAGAACAAAGATCATGTAAAGCTTAATACATGTATGTGTGCATAAGTAGTTCTAAAAGATAAGCAAATTTCAGTGTCTCTTTTCTAAGGAATGAGGATTAACCTTTCAAACTGCAGCTATAGAAATTGTGGGTTATTTTTCCTCTTTAGAATTCATGCTTTTTTGACAAATAATTCCCATTTATAGTGAGATACCCATTTCATATCTCTGGACTCTTATGAGTTTTTAATATATTTGTATCCTAGTCACACCTTGGAATATAAAGCTTTATAACTTAGCATTTTCTACTTTCTATCATAAGCATAATAATCTCTTGTCTTAGTTTGCATTGCTCTGAAAGAATACCCGAGGCCAAATAATTTACAAGGAAAAGAGGTTTATTTGGCTCATAGTTCTGCAGGAGATACAAGAAGTATGGTGTAGGTATCTACATCTGGTGAGCGCCTCAAAATGATTCTACTTATGGCAAAAGGGAAAAGGGAGTCAGTGTGGGCAGAAATCATATGGTGAGAGAGAAATTAAGAGATGGGGGAGGGAGGGACCAGGCTCTTTAACAACCACCTCTCATGGGAACTCATAGATTGAGAACTCATTAACTGCCTTCCTGTCAGGGAGGGCCTTAATATATTCAGGAAGTGGTAGCCCCCATAACCCTATCACCTCCCATTAGGCACCACTTTCAAAATTGAAAGTCGAATTTCAACATGAGATTTGGAGGGGTCAAATAACTATATTCAAATTATAGCATAACTGATACAGCTTTCTCTCGCTGTCTAAAATATGGAAATATATATAAAAGCATTTTATTACATCAGTCCAAAAATTCCAGAAAATGGAAAATATTCTATGGTATAGCAAAATAAGTCAATGGTTATCTGGAGGTTAGAGAGAAAGACTTCATAAACAGGCTCCAGGTAAATGTAAGGTGATAGATAAGTTCATTATTGTGACTCTGGTGATGATTTCATGGGATTATATGAAATACAAGACTTGTACTATAGCTTAAATATGCATAGTTTATCCAATGTCACTTATACCTTTTTTTGTGTGTGTACTTTAAGTTCTGGGTTGTATGTGCAGATCTTGCAGGATTGTTGCATGGGTACACACATGCCATGGTGGTTTGCTGTCTCCATCCCCCATCACCTGCATTAGGCATTTCTCCCAGTGTTATCCCTCCCCAATCTCCCTGCCCCACACTATCCCTCCCCTAGCCACCCATCCCCAAATAGATCCCAGTGTGTGATGTTTCCTTCCCTGTGCCCATGTGTTCTCATTGTTCAACACCCACCTATGAGTCAGAACATGGGGTGTTTGATTTTTTGTTTTTGCATCAGTTTGCTGAGAATGATGGTTTCCAGATTAGTACATGTCCCTACAAAGAACATGAACTCATCATTTTTTATAGCTGCATAGTATTCCATGGTGTATATGTGCCACATTTTCTTCATCCAGTCTATCAGTGATGGGCATTTGGGTTGATTCCAGGTCTTTGCTATTATAAACAGTGCCACAATGAACATACATGTGCATGTGTCTTTATAATAGAATGATTTATAATCCTTTGGGTATATATCCAGTAATGAGATTGCTAGGTCAAATGGAATTTATATTTCAAGATCCTTGAGGAATCGCCACCGTTTTTCACAATGGTTGAACTAATTTACACTCCCACCAACAGTGTAAAAGTGTTCCTATTTCTCCACATCCTCTCCAGCATGTCTTGTCTCCAGATTTTTTAATGATCATCATTCTAACTGGCATGAGATGGTATCTTAATGTGGTTGTGATTTGCATTTCTCTAATGACCAGTGATGTGAGCATTTTTTCATATGTTTCTTGGCTACATAAATGTCATCTTCCGAAAAGTGTTCATATCCTTTGCCCACTTTTGAATGGGTTTATTTGTTTTTTTCTTATAAATCTGCTTTAGGTCTTTGTAGATTCTGGATATTAGCCCTATGTCAGATGGGTAGATTGCAAACACTTTTTTCCATTCTGTTGGTTGCCAGTTCACTCTAATGATTGTTTCTTTTGCTGTACAGAAGCTCTGGAGTTTAATCAGATCCCATTTGTCTATTTTGGCTTTTGTTGCCATCACTTTTGGTGTTGTATATGCTAGGCATCTTTACTGAACCTACATTTTCTTTTAGGCTTATATGTGTAGACAATGTCTTTCAAAAATAATTACATTTGTATGATTTTATGGAGAAGAGGATAAATTACTCCAGACCCTTCAATGAGCACATATGCTTAAGAAAATATAAACCTTGTTCACTGTACTCTCATGGCAAGATGGCTAGTGAGGGAAAAAAATATATAAATATAAACCAGTGACAATATGCTTTATACAAAGAAGAGATTTCTGAAGTTAGTCTCTTAAAAGAAAAATAAATAGAAAGATAGGAAAAGAGACTTCTGTATAGTCAGAGTCAAAGCATTTCCTGGTGATTTATTCAGCCAATTCATTTGGATGTACCTATGTGATTATTTAGCTTCTATGGAGAAGTGAAATTCTTCTGGGAAATGAAAAAAATAAATCATCAATCAGTTTAACTTCTGTCTTATACCATTTAGTCTGCAATAAGAAAAATGCTGTAGACTGGACAGCTTATGTACAACAGAATTTTTTCCCTTACAGTTCTGATGCTTGAGAAGTCCAAAATCAAGATGCCCAGATATCTGATGTCTGTCAAGGCCTGCTTTATAGATCACAGATGGCAACTTCTTGCTGAGTCCTCACATGATGAAAGGATGTGAAGTATCTCTCAGTTCTCTTTTATAAGGTCACTAATCCCATTCATGAGGGCTGTGCCCTGCTGATCCAATCAACTCTCAAAGGTCTCACCTTATAACATTATCACACTGGTTATTAGGTTTTAACATATAAATATTGGGGAGATTCGTACCATAGCCAAAACTACATAATTAAATGAGACTGCAAAGGTGGAAACAAAAGAAGTGGGCACACTTTTTGATATTAATTCTTTTTTTCTTTTTTTTGGTATTAATTCTTGACTCATATTCAGGCTCAACAATTTCATACTGAAGTGCTGTTAAGGAAATTAATAAAGATTTCTTAGCTTTTATTTACTCTTCAGTGAAATTGTATAATGTGATTACTGGGAAAATTGAAGTGATATTGCATATAAATCCCTAAGTATTATACATAAAACATTTTTATAAACAACTGTGATTGATCAGAATAATTGCAATATCAATGCAATCTGCTTGTTAAAATGAAACAAAACTGAAAACGGAAATCTTTTATGTTGAATGTTTTCATCTAAACACAGCTTTAATAATTAAATAAATAAAACACAGTCAGCTAAATTGAAATTCTAGTGCATTTTAATAACCAAGTCATATGCACAACTTGCAAAAAAAAATCTTAGCTTACCTTGTATAAATGTGTCCATAAAATATCAATGTGACATTTATTCTTTAAAAGATTTTTAAAACAATAAATAACAATAATCAAAATATTTTCAGGGGGTTAGTTAAAAATAAAGAGCAGAAATGAAGTTATGGGCACAAATGTGGTATCAGGGAGAATGAGGTATATATTGCTATTACAATTGACACATTGATATTACAGAACTATTTTTTAAATTAATTTTCAAAACAACTATTTCACATACTTGCTCTTTCAACAAATGTTTAATAAGCACAATTTTGTGCTAGGCACTCTTCTAAGCATTGTGTATATAGTGAACAAATCAACGTTCCTGCTTGCATGGAATTTGCTTTCCAGGTAATGCAAATATTCCTATAAATATAATGTGATATAAATATGATTTCAGTAAATGTAACTAGAAGACAAGTAAGAAAAATTTGAATATAACTATAGTAATGTAAATCATATTTACATTCACTTTTTTGTCTGAATTCCACACTAACCTAGTGTAGATATCAATAGAAAGGAATAAATTCAATAGCTAATAGCAATAACAAACAAACAAAAGTTACGGAGTTTAAACTAAGCATATAGCAACATTTTTTACATGTAATGGTCTCATTTATTTTACTAATATACATAGATTATGTTACTTATGATGCTTTTATAGTTATAATTTCCTCCTGAATGTTATGAATGGAAACACAATATTGCACTTACTATTTTTATATTTACTATGTAGTATCTTCCTGCTTCCTTTTCTTCAAAGTATTTAGTAGGAAAATTAGGTATATTGTGTTCCAAGTAAATTGTAATGTACTTTAGTAAATGAAATATAGTGTCATCTTGCTTTTTAATTACTCAGATTTTTACTATGAGTTTGAACTTTCAAAATATCTGTAATGGAAAAGTCTGTTAGCACCCCACTCTCACTCCATCCCTTTCTCTAATTGTTTTCCATTTGGCTGCCCAGAATAGATAGTAATAGCCTACCCTCTCTCGCTTTCTATCCTCTCCTGTTTTCTATGTGAATAACTTCTTGCCAATGGTATATATGTGAAAAAGACAGTTTGGGGAATGTTAGCAGATGGCTACTGTGTACCATTTTTTTTACTATGTTCTTTAATTTTCTTGCTGGAAGGAAATGGTTATGGGAGTAGTATTAGTCCACTTTATGTTGCTAATAAAAACATACCCAAGACTGGACAATTTACAAAAGAAAGAGGCTTAATGGACTTACAGTTCTATGGCCTCACAACCATGGCTGAAGATGAATGGCACATATCACATGATGAAAAACAAGAAAAGAGAGCTTGTGCAGGGAAACTCCCCTGTGTAAAACCAGCAGATCTTGTGACACTTATTCACTATCACAAGAAAAACACTGGAAAGACCCGCCCCTGGGATTCAATTACCTCCCACCAGCTTCCTCCCACAACATGTGGGAATTCAAGGTCAGAGTTGGGTGGGGACACAGCCAAACCATATTATTTCACACCTGACCCTTGCCAAATCTTATTTACTCACATTTCAAAACCAATCATGCCTTCCCAATAGTTCCCCAAAATCTTAACTCATTTTGTCATTAACTCACAAGTCCACAGTCCAAAATCTCATCTGAGACAAGGGAAGTCCGTTTCACCTATGAGCCTCTAAAATCAAAAGCAGGCCAGTTACTTCCAAGATACAATGGGGGCACAGGTATTGGGTAAATACAGCTGTTCTAAATGGGATAAATTGAGCAAAACAAAGGGGCTACAGGATGCATACAAGTCTGAAGTCCAGCAGGGCAGTCAAATATTAAAGCTTCAAAATTATCTCCTTTGACTCCACATCTCACATCCAGGTCATGCTGATGCAAGAAGTGGGTTCCCGTGGTCTTGGGAAGATCTACCCCTCTGTCTTTGCAGGGTCCAGCCTTCCTCAGGCTGCTTTCATGGGCTGATGCTGAGTGTCTATTGCTTTTCCAGGCACAATGTGCAAGCTGTCAGTGGATCTATCATTCTGGGGCCTAGAGGACAGTGGTCCTCTTCTCATAGTTCCACTAGATGGTGCCCCAGTAGAGATTCTGTATGGGGGCTTCAACCCCACTTTTCTCTTTTGCAGTGCCCAAGCAGAGGTTCTCCATGATGGCCCCACCCCTCCAGCAAACTTCAGCCTGGGCATCCAGGCCTTTCCATACATCCTCTGAAATGTAGGCAGAGAATCCCAAACCCCAATTTTTTATTTCTGTGCACTCTCAGGCTCAGCACCATGTGGAAGCTGCCAAGGCTTAGGGCTTGCAACCTCTGAAGACACAGCCCAAGCTTTACATTGGCCTCTTTCAGTCATGGCTCTAATGTCTGGCATGTAGGACACCATGTCCCTAGGTCACACACAGCACAAAGACCCTGGACCTGGCCCACAAAGCCATTTTTTCCTTCTAGGACTCTGGGAATATAATGGGAGAGGCTGCCATGGAGACCTCTGATATGCCCTGAAAACATTTTCCCCATTATCCTGGGGATTAACATTTGGCTCCTTATTACTTAGGCGAATTTCTGGAGTGGCTTTATTTTTCCCTCTGAAAATGGAATTTTCTTTTCTATTGTATTGTCAGGATACAAAGCTCCCAAACTTTTATGCTCTGCTTCTTCATAAAACTGAATGCATTTAACAGCACCCAAGTCACATTTTGAATGGTTTACTGCATTGAAATTTTTTCTGCCAGATACCCTAAATAATCTCTCATAAATTCAAAGTTCCCCAAATCTCTAGGGCAGGGGCAAAATGCCACCAGTCTCTTTGCTAAAATATAAAAAGAATTACCTTTGCTCCAGTTTCCAACAAGTTCCTTATCACCATCTAAGAGCACCACAGCCTGGATTTCATTGTCTATATTATTATCAGCATTTTGGTCAAAGCCATTCAACAAGTCTCCAGGAAGTTCCAAACTTTTCTACATTTTTCTATCTTCTTCTGAACCCTCCAAACTCTTCCAACCTCTGCCTGTTACTTAGTTCCAAAGTTGCTTTCACATTTTTGGGTATGTTTTTAGCAGTGCCCCATTTTACTGGTACCAATATCTGTATTAGTCAGGTTCTCTAGAAGGACATAACTGATAGGAGAGATTCTGTATGGGGGCTTCAACCCCACTTTTCTCTTTTGCAGTGCCCAAGCAGAGGTTCTCCATGATGGCCCCACCCCTCCAATAAACTTCAGCCTGGGCATCCAGGCCTTTCCATACATCCTCTGAAATGTAGGCAGAGAATCCCAAACCCCAATTTTTTATTTCTGTGCACTCTCAGGCTCAGCACCATGTGGAAGCTGCCAAGGTTCCAATTTTACGATCACCCTGTATGTGACAAGTGAAAAAGGCAATAGAATGGTAACATTTATTTTTCTGAGACTAGTGAAGTCTGCTCTGACCACTGTTTTGATGCAGGACAATCTCTTGGAGACTAAGTGTACTGTGGATTGAGTTGTCTTTACATTTAACTTCTGGACTACAGCTTGATTTCTATTTTAAACGTTGCATAGAATATGGTAAGAATATTTAAGCCTCAGTAAATTTCCATGCGAAAACCCTTTATTATATACCAACATGTAGGTAGGTGTAGGTCCAATTCCGTTTTGTCAACACAATAGCAGACTTTTTCATTTTGCCTCAAAAACAAAGGTCAGTGGCTTTTTGCAATAGCTATACTCTATGGTTCCCATCCATTAGACATGCATCATTGCAAATGATTTCTTAAGATATTTTCCTGAGGTTCAAATTTTCTTTTGAGTAGAAAAGGAGATCCAGATGCTGTTTTCATTGTGTATTTTCTTATTTGTTCAGGTTTTAATTTTTTTCAGTTTTTTTTTCCTCTGAGGTTATATATATCTATGCCATGTAAAAGGCTGAAGCCCTTGGCTCCCTGAATGCAAACCAGAATTCCTAAATGAGCAGCACTCTGTAGTTTGTAATGTTTCATTGTGATACTCTATTAAATATTGGTAGCTGCTTCCCACTAGTACCTTGCTCCTGAAATTGTCTCAGTGAGATTTGAATAGCAATAAGCTGTGTCGTTAACCTTAATCATGAAACTATGTCTACTGCATTTAAAAATAGATTCCTTATTTTGTGATGAGATATATGAATCATCAGCTTGGGGAGAAATTTCTCTTTAACTTATGTAGCGGTTTTTGTGTTTGGTGGTCCTTAACATTGAAATTGCTCTTAAAAATCATTCTTTGAGTATCAATAATTAAAAGGCAATCTATATTTGACATATATTAATGATCCATATTATTTGTGTACCAATATACATTTGTGAAAAATATTGCAACAGCATTCGTGGCTTTGATAAAGCATGTGCTTACTTCCTGTCAAAATAAGAAATTGTGCTTATTTTTAAAGGATAAATCAGGGTGTGTCTAGAAACAAAACTATAATCTTAAATTCCTTATAAGAGGCTAGCACATCAAAGAATAAGATAAAAAGAAAATATTCTCACTATATTGCTATTTGAATCTAAATGTCAATGCCATAAATTTAGTGGTTACTATCCAGAGAGGACTGAGTGATTGTTTCAGAGAGTAACCCAATTTATAATATGTTCCAACTTTGCAATATGTTTTACAGTGATAAGATATCCAAATTAAATAAACAATGTGTTTCGTTAGTCAGTTGTCAACTGTTCTAACAATTGACTAAATATCTGGTTATAATTCTGACTTTTTAACATTTTACATTAATTTTTTTTTCTAATTCTGTCCATATATCCATGCACATAAATATTAACATTTATTCAGTTTGCATTTAGGTTAAAACAGTAGACTTTTAATTATGGTCATATAAACTTATCCTAACTAGTGTAATTTTAGTCATAACAACTTTACATTTTAAAATTAATTTAAAAGAAATTCTCATTTTTGGTATCTCTACATCTTATGAAAATTATATATTGTATTTATAGTTGACTTCATCACAAGCCCTTCTAAATAATTTCCAAATGACAATATTTGTATGAGCAATGATAGAGACTTGCAGAACCTAATAATTATTTTCAGATATTCTGTCTGTATACTTAGATAAGTAATTTTATCACTGGCTAAATTGGTTATTTATTGTGCATGATCTTTCAGGTCTTCACACCCACTTCTGGAGACTGATTGACTATTTCTAGCACCATGGGTATATCCTGACTTCTTAAACTTAAAAGATATGACAAAAAAATCGAAGTTATGATCATGTATCCTTAAAAATAGGCAAGGTAGAAATATTAAATGAATAGGCCAACTTGTAAGTTGTCAAAAAATGTTTATATGTACACATATGATTTACCAGTGACTTCAGATCATATTTTAGAACATTTGGTCTCTCCAGAAAATGTGGAAACAGATATAAGAAAATTTAATAAAACAAAAGATAGGCTGAATGTAGTAGGCAAGTCATTTGAAAGAAATGAGAGTAGTCTTACAAGTATTTCAATTGTCATCTATGGCCAATAGGAGGACAATCTGTTGCACATTGGCATGCTATTTTTAAATCACTTACACATTTTAGTCCCATTCATTTAGACTTCTGCTCATTAAAGAGCACCTTTCTTTTTTATTTTCCCATACATTCCTGGTCTTGCATCTCTGATTATGCATGTAATCTTCTAGTAATGCTACAATCATTGAGGTGGAGCCTCAGTGAAACGTTAAACCATTTTCCTGGTTTCCCTGCTCTCAATGACTATGTGAATTCACCACACCACCCTTCAGTAGTAGCTGGAATATTAGTGGCATTTTTTCATTGCATATTCCAGTCAATAGTCAAGAGTACTTCACTTTTTGAAGCATATTGATTCAGTCCTAAGTAGAAATGTGACAGATGGATATGGGGTGGACGAATACCCATCACAGAGAGTATAGTGTGATCAATGTACAGAGGCATATATGAGCAGGCTAACTCTTTCAGAATAAGTAGACCCATCAGCAAAAGAGTAGACTAGAAATATATGTAAGACTCAGTCAGATTCAGTTTTTCTTTGTCCTAAAGTATACCTTTTTTTATACAGAATTATAATATACATATTACCTCTATAATTTTTTTTATAATGATATATGACATAGAAATTGCTTACTTAAAATTTTTATATATTTTATGATTTATAGAAAAATACCCCAAATAAATGTTGATTTAATGTTGTATATCCAAACACACATTTCAGATATTATCAATAGGTCGTTCATGATATAATCTACAACTCTAAATGTAATAGATTTAATTTGACAAAAATTTACCTTTTTAAAAATATCCTCCAAGGTAAAATGGGAGATTGCATAATACTTGAAGTCATTTTTTATTTATGCATAGGTGAGGGAGGGCTTATAAATCAATTAAAGCTTTTTGATTCTATTTTATTCTATAATTCACCATACTGCTTGCTTTTCCAGAAAAAACAATTCGTATTAATGGACTAAATAACAGATTAGTTACAGCTATAATTTCTCTTCTATTTATTCTATATTCTGTTATGTAAAATTGTTATGTCTTTGAACAGTTAATTTAGCACTTGAGATTTGAATATTTTCTTATAGAAATATCAACGGCATTTTGATAAAGTAATTATTTACAAATATTTTTAATTCATTATGATCTAGGCCTTTTGTATTATTTAAAGGCTTAAAGCATACATTTATGTCCAAGTATCTTAATATTTTCAAATACTTGTCTTCTCTTGAGGCTGTGTTTTTTGTATAATATAAAGAAATTGTTATGTCAAAGAGAAGTTTTTTTTTTTTTTAAGTTCATGACTCTATTGTTTCCACTGTTGGAAAGAGAAAGAATTTACATATTTTTCAAGTTTGCTCTTTTAAAATGCAAAATTTTGTGAGTTTTAGTACATTCACAGAATTCCACAACCATCACATAATCAGTTTTTGAACATCTTCATCACCCTCAGAAGTCACTTATTTTTATCACAGAAATTCTCAATTTACAGTTAACTTCACAAGCAAATACAATGTTTTTTTTTTTCCTCTGGTATTCTTTATTTCCTCAATTTGGCAGATAATGCAAGTGATAGCAGCAATTTTAATCCCCTATTCTTTGGCATAGTATAGCTAAATAGTGTTTAGCTACAACTAAAATAATTTATAATTAATTTTTGATAGCATTAAAAAGGACATGAAAAATACTATAACTTCCCTTCAAAAAGACCTCTAAGTATCTCTGAAGTGGTGATATAAATATCTAATTGTAAGGATAATTTTATTTAATTAACATTAAAAATTAAGACTTACAATCAATGTAATTTACTGTTACATAGTTATGTATATCACTATATAATACTAATTTTTACTGCAAGAACACCGATGGACAACTGAAAAGTACCTGTTATCTGAGAAAGAAAAAATGTGCTATATTGTTTATCAGGTGAAGGGAAATAAGAAATTAGGAAAGAACTTCTTTCCAAGCAATAATGATACCATCTTTATGGTCTATTCATATCTCCAAGTCTCAAAGTTCTTTATTACTATAATATTAAACCACCTACAGGGCAGTGTTCCCTGTGATCCATGAATGCAAGGTTTCTTCCAAATAAGGTTTTCTGCATTGAAAAAGTTTAATATTTTTTCTCTCATCATATTCTCAATATAGCTGTCTTGAGGGTAAAATTGCTAATGTCACATTAAATAGCTATGCCTCCCAAGAAGAAAGTGGCTACATAATGATAACTTTATTATTGAGGAAATATGAGATAGGTAGTTTCCAGAGGAGAATTGATATATTTTGTAAATATAGATGATTTGTACTACACGAATATACCTCATGCCAAAGCAGGTCAGTACTCTGAATCACAATGATCTTGCATTGCTGTGTTTGCAGGGCAGGATTCCCAGCACTGCAATTAGAAGTTCTCCAAAACACACTACACACATGAGGTGTGGATGAATGATAACACATCTCATTAACGACCTAACTCAATTATTACCTGGGTTCTTCTAAAGACTAAATCACTAATTTAAAGTGTATTTGAGGCTGCAAATCATATCTGTAAGAGACAAAATCCTGTGTAAACATTGCTGCAGTAAGGATTGTTTTCTAGACATTTACCCATGAGACTTTATGATGGCACTATAAATGCTTACTTAGTATGCATTATAATGATGTTTCTCAATAGTAGAAGTCTCAGAATTATTTTGATTTAGTATTCTATCTAGGATTACCCTCGAAGTATTGCACCAAGCCTGTAAAACAGATGCTGACTCCAGGGTACAGTTCTTGTCAAGGCAACCAAATGCTGCCTGCAGTATAAGACGCTTCTACCACTGTGGATTGTAGACTGCCAGTAGTGCATGAACTAACTTGGAAATAGATTTAATAGGTGCTTCTTAATTGTGAGGCTTCTGTTGGTAATATAACAGTGTACATTTTGCTTTCACGGCACAATTGTTCACAGACAATTATCTATGAGTTCAAGCTTCACAATAAATTAACAATAACATTTTACTACAATTTTATAATTTTTAAAATGTTTTCTTATATTTTGTTTTTATTACACAATATATAAAATATTATCCCTCACAAAAATGTAAGTGAGAAATTCTCTGTATTTTTTGCCTTGAAATCTCACTACACTATGTGAATAAATTTATTTTCAATTAAGCTTAAAAGAGAAAATATTTTGAAAAAACAATTTTTCAAGGTTATAGCTTTTCTCAGTTTAAAATATTCAGCTTTAAGAGGGAGACAAATTGCTCTGATAAGATCTTATGGTTTTTTTGAAATGTGTATTAAAGATAAGCTACACAAATGGCAATAGACATAAACAAGCACTTCATAGAAGATGACATTCAAATGGCAAATAAACCTATGAAGATATGTTATACTTTCTTAATAATCAGGTAAATGGAAATTAAGCAACAATGAGATGACATTTTAAAACCACTAGGTAGGCTTCAACCAAAGTATAGGCAAAGAGGTGGAAAAATAGCATCCTCAAGCATAACTAATGGAAGTGTAATTGGTATAACCACTTTGGGAAATAATTTGAACTTGTTTGATAAAACTGAACATATATACAACCTATGACCAAGCAATTTCATTTTTAGTTACATAATGTAGACAAATTGTACATATATATGTGTTACATGTATTATATTTATATATCTATACGCACACACACACGTATATACATCAGTGGACAAGAAAGGGCACATGGCTGTTTATAACAACATTATTATAATATAAAAATTGAAAACATTCTGAGGATATATTAACAGGAAAATAAATTGTACCGTAAATATAAAATATAACAAAAATGTAATAAAAATGAATGGAACAAAACTACTCTCACCAACAAAATGAATCTTGAAAATGTGATTGCAAATAAATCAAAATGTCATATTATTTCTATAACATTCAAAAGCAAGTACAAATAATAGTTTACATGAAAACATAGATGTATGGAAATATTCTTCCCCCACCAAAAAACAGTGAAATGATAAACATTAAATTCAAAACAGTTTTTACATCTAGGGGAAGTCAGAAGATTGAGTTAGTGAGAATGCATATCTGTATATTTCCTTTTTATGCTTCCTGAATTTTATATACTCTTGAATATATTAATTACTGTACAAACATATATGCAATTATATAAAAATGCTATCTAGAAACACAAAAATTGTAGTTTTTAAAATATCAAAAAATATAAATCTATTATTTTTCAATGTCTAACTCTTAAGCCTAATTTTTCACTGTTATTTTAAAGTCAAAAATATATCAGTATATACTTAACATTTATATCAAATATTTTCATATTAAACTTATTGATTTTATTTAAGAAAAACATAATTTTCATTCTATCCTCTTATGTTATATTTGAGAACTATTTGACAAATTGAATTTCTTAATTATTTTTTAAAAAGACAATTCTTTGTGACCTGGATAATGTCCACATCAGTTAACTTGAATCAACCAATGGTTTTGGAAAATTCTGTAGTTCACAATATTCATTTAAATATAACTGAAAGGTTTATATTCATAAAACCATAGTTTTATATATTTGATAATCTGTAAAACTGTTTAGAAAGATGTAGACATTTTTTTATGAGCTAGCCCTTTTCCAGGAAATATACCTTGATTCCTAATTTGCATTTTGGAACAAATCCTGTGTTTTTATTTTGGCTTTTGTACCATCAGTACAGATGTTACTACAACATATTTTTGCCAGTTTATTTAATGATGTGTTAAAAATGAATCTAAACTCTTCAAAATCTCCTCTTTTTTGTTATATCTTTGTCAAAACTTTCACAAAGTAATAAGTCTTTCTCATATTTTCTATATAAAATATTACATAAAATAAGCAAAATAGAGAGGCTTACAGCATTTTCACTTCATTAGTTTACTTGCAACCTTTTCACTTATTCCCAGTGTCCATTAAATCATCATGCTGTTAAGTCTATTTTCAATCTGGCTGTCACCTAAGATATGTATTAGTGTCATTAAAAGGATATGAGGTTTTGTCTACTTTATTAACTTTTTTTCTCACATTATTTACTAATGCAAAATATTTAACTTATCTATATATTAATATTTTAAATATTAAGTGAATATAGTTTTTATAAATACCTGGCATATAAATACAGAACATGGTGGGTCCATAAAACACAGCTTTGAAAAAACTGCCATACAACCTTAAGTAATGGGAAAATGTTGATAATTTGCTAGAAAAACGAAAAAGAGAACTTCTAAAACAATATTGTATATGACTATAACTACTTTCTTTCACAGTTTCAGTACAGCCCTAAGAGTGTTTTAAATAACATACATAGAAAACATAATGTAAGGCATGATTCTGCCCAAAGGAATTTCATGTTCAAGTTTCACCCATAAAATAATGATGAAGAGTCAATTCACATCTCAGAACTTTAGCAGGACACAGGATGTCTTCTTCCATTATACTATGCTCTGAGAGTTTGAAGTATCATAACAAATCTACTGCTGCATAACAAATTATGTCAAAAATGAGTACCTTAAAACAACATTTATAATGTCAGTTTTATACTAAGTCATCTCAGTTTTATAGCAAAGGCATAGCTTATCTGGGTCCTTTGCTTCAGAGTATCTCACAGGCTGTAATCAAGGTGTACCCTAGGTAGTAGTTACCTGACGTTCAACTGGGGAAGAATCATTTCCACATCCACTGTTACTGGTTAAGTTCTGTTCCTCACAAGTTGACTTGATTTGCTGGGTGTTGATTCCTTGTGTCTTAGTCCTTTGCAACTGACACAATGAACTGCCATAAACTGGGCGGCTTACAAACAACAGAAATGTATTTCTTTCAGTTCTAGCTTCTGGAAAGTTTATGATCAATGTGCCAGCAGATTCAGTGTCTGGTGAGGGCTCACTCTCTGATTCATAAGTGGCACTTTCTCATTGGGTCCTCAAATGGTAGAAGATGCAATACTGCTCTCCAAAACTTCTTTTGTAAGGGCACTAATCCCATTCAGAGAGACAGAGCCCTTATGACCTAATCATCTGCCAAAGATCCCCATTTTTTGAATACAATAACTTTGGTGATGAGAATTCAACATGGGTACTGCGGGAGTCACAACATTCAGAACATAGCACTTTGCTTGCTACTGGCTGAAGGTAACCCTCAGTTTCTGGCCATGCTTTCTCTCCTTAGGAAGGTTCATAACGTGACAGCTGGTTGAGTCAGAGCTAGTAAGAGGGCAAGACAGAGTGTGAGAAAGATGGAAATCCTAGTCTTTAGAACCAAATTTTGGAGCTGACAGTCATTTTTTGCCAATATTACTTTTTAGAAGCAAGTGACTAGTTGTAGTCCAAGGGAGTTACAAGGGGAGAGGATTTCACAGCAAATACAAGGAAGTGAATGTTGGGACTCATTTCAAAGGCCTTCAAAATAACCAATTTATTTCTGATTTTCCAACTACAACTTGGGTTTCAAGGCATAAATACTAATTTCAGAATTTCCATGAAAATAGAATGATAAGTACATTCTTACAACAGTGTGGGGAATTCATAAGTGGTATTGAAATATACGTTTGAGGAATTTCTTTTCTGAAGGCTAAAGCCCAATAAAGTTAATAGAAAAATTTGCCCACATATGACGGCTAAAACTGAAATGTGATACATGCCTGGTTGATTTTGTTGCTACTGATAGTATATTATAATTAAAAACTGGTATCTACTATAATTCATAGCAGGCATTTGTCTTCCTGATCTTAAGTAAAATATTTGATCATTAAATATGATATTTGATGTAATTTTATGGTAAATAGCATAAAACATATGGTAGATAGCATAAAAATTTTCTTCATACATAATCAAGGAAATTTCAGCCTACTTTTAGATTTTTGAAGAGTTTTTAAATTACATTTGTGTTTTGAAATATATCAAATGATTTTTTACCTACATGTAGATAAAAATAATATTTTTTTCTGAAATTTATAAATATGGCAGATTACATCAAGATTAGTCCACTTGGGAAATAAATTTTAGAATTTCAAAATCTACATCAGTAGATCTCTTTGACATTGTGTTATCCTCGAATTCCTGAAATTTTCACAGATATGGGTGTGTATATATATGTGTGTATGTATATAGGTGTGTGTGCATGTGTGCACATCTCAAAATATATTTTAGGAACGTAACTACAGTATTTTTATAGTATGTTAGTGTTACTCAGTATTTTTCAAATGCCACAGCTATCTTGATCTACCATGCTGTTGCTAACTTTAAATTTTACTTGAATGATAGTAAAATAACTACCCTAATATTAGATCAATAATGCATTTAGCTTCAAGGAACAGAAAAAAGTATGGTAGAGACTTAAAAACATAGAACTTTCTTACTCTTACATTTAAAAAAATCAGTAGGAAGACATTTTTTATTCTGATTCAGCACTTTAATATTGAGAGGGCAACGGTTGTTGACACCACCTAGTGTTTTGAATCAGACACGGAATAGGTATTGAAGTTTCTGCCACACCATCTATATTTCAGCAGGAAAGAATGGGGAGGAAAACTGTCAGATGCCTCTGTCAGAAAAATAAACTGTTCCCAGGACACTAATTATACTTATGTGTCATCATCTGGCATTGTCTCATTAAGCCATCTTGTCGAGAAAGTGATTTGGATATGAAAGTTGGAAGTAAACACTAACAACGTTTGCCATATCCAATTTCCTTTTGGTTTATAGTTTGCCTAGCATAGAGTTTCAAAACTCTATTTTCAACTAACCTGTGGGATTATGTTTAATATGTATCTTCTGCAGACAAATAAATATTAACAGGTAATTTAATCAATCTCTTTTATAATTTTAATTTCATTTGTTTGTGTTTGCTTTGTATTTATATTTTCTTAGAAGTATTTAGAAATTATGTATTATATTTCAATTTCTGGTATTAATAGATAAGTTAATTTCTGGTATTAATATATCAGTTTCTTATAATGCTGTAACAAATTATCACAAATTTAATGATTTTAAACCAATACAAATGCATTCTCTTTTACTTCTGGAGGCCAGAAGTCCAAAATGTATATTAGTGAGCCTAATAAAGGTGTCAGACAGAGGTGTCCCTTCTGGGGTGCTCTAGAAAATAATCTATCTTTTGACTTTTTCCAGCCTCTAAAGTCTGCATTTCTCGGATCATGTCCACTTTCACCTTCTTCAAACCCAGCAGTGGACCATTCTTCAAATATCTCTCCAACTCCTGGCTTCTGCCTCCTTCTTTCATCTTTTAAGGACACTTGCACTTACATGAGCCCATCAGGATAATTCACAAGGTCTCTAAAATGTAAAATAAAAGATGGATTTTGGAAACAAGCTAAAACCTGGTAAAGCAACACATAATCTTTTCTCTTGCAGATTTACTAACCATGGCTCTAGTCAGAGCATTTTGCCACAGTGATGGTGGCAAAAGCTCATGGACCAAGTCCATCTTACTGCCTATTTTTATGTAAATGAAGTTTTATTGGATACATCACACATATTCATTGATAGATCATTTATGGCTGTGTTTGCACTAAAATGGCAGAGTCGACTTGTCACGACAGGACGATATATGCTGTAGAAAGCCTTAAATATTGGCTAACTTGTTCTTTACATAAAAAGCTTGCTGACCTCCGCTTTAGAGTATTTTAATAATCTATAGTCTGTAAGTTTGTAGCCAATTCTACAAACTTAATATTCGAAACCTTCATGGTAAAAGCTAAATTTAGTCAATATCTAAACACTGAAGAAAATGACATTAATTCTCACACACAAAAAAAGAAAAACAGATGCCAATCCAAAAACGACCCAGATGTTGGGTTTTTTAAGTTAAGACATTAAAGTAGATATCATAAATGTTCTCAATGTCATAGAAACTACAGTCGAAATAAATGAAAAGATTAAAGTTCTCACTAGAGAAAATAAACAATAAAAATAAATTTTAGAAAGGAAAAATATTTTTGAAGTATGTATATACAGGATAGGCTCAAGAGCATAATAAAGATTAAAAAGAAAAAAACAGTAAAGTTGAAGTTAAATTATTTGAAGTCATCAATTACAAATAGCAGATAGGAAACATTTGCTTTATTACATATGTTATAATCACACAATATGTTGCATATTGTTGGTAGTCTCAAAGAATATCAGTATATTCTGTGATTATAACATGAAATGGGGCAAGGGGATGTAATGATTGTAACACTTCTACATTTTGTTAGCAATCAGAAAGTATTAAAACTGAAAGTCTATAAAATCTTGGATATATTTATATCTCCCAAACCACCATCACAAAAATTATGTATAAAGTGTACTTCCCCCAGAGAAAATATTAAAATGGGTTGCTAAAATATATATAAAATATACAAAACAAGAAGGAATGAGAACTTAGGGAACAAATAATAGAATACCAAACCACAAAATAAATATCAAAATGGTAGGAATCAAGTTATATAAATAATCACATATGTACACATTTAACAAAATTGTTATCTGTATACTATCTATAGGAAACTTCATAAGGAATAATATAAGGAATGTCCAGATTAGTAATTCCCAATGCTCATAGCCCTCCCACACACAAAAAGAAAAACAATGCAGGAAGTTTGCATTCCATAAAACAAAAGATAACATCATAGAAAAATTTAAGAAGCTTTTTTTTTTTTTAACCTGTGAAACTTCATTTTCCCAGTTGAGTACAGCTTGGCACCAGGAGGGATCCCCTCAGTGTAACCTTTTCTGTGTAGGAAAAAGAAAAAAAGAGGATCGTAATGGCCCTCATCACTGTAACACATGCAGCTTTAAACCCTGAGGATTCTCCCAGACTTTATCAACACTGACCTCAACTGATGGATTAGCCCAGAGTCTGTGATGCTGCACTTACAGATGAGGAGCTGCTTCTGCTCCTCCAGAATATACCCCAGAGGCATGCCTGCATACCTTAGACTTTGCCAGAACTATGACTCAGTTCTAGTCCCTGGAATAAATTATAAACAAATAAACAAACCTAAAGCAGTTTCCAGGGTCAGGTCACCTGTGTTGAATGATACAATTAGAATCTGGATTTGTTTTTTCAAAGTCTCTATTTCCCTTTTCTGTTCATGGGTGAGTTGCCTTATTTTCTCTGGTTCTTCATGAATTGTGGAACTAGAGAAAATAAATATAGTCATCCTTATGTATTCATCCTCATAATTTTCAATTAAAGAGAAAAGAGAGTCTCCTTTCCATTTGAAAAATTCCCATAAAAGATTGCTTTATCTAGCAAACTTGGCTTGTGTCAAATTCATAAATGTTTGCAGCTATTACTGTATCCAAGGGATACTGTTCTACAATTGGATTGCTTGTATCATGTACCTCTTGGACAAAGAGGATAGCAGAAAGTCTAACATGAATGCAAGATTGTTCTATCACTTGAGGGAGAACAAATGTTATTTTTATAATTGTGGCAGGGTAAAAAATTATATTAATGTTTAAGTCATTTCTGATTCTAATCTGCATTAAATTCATGTTAATTATATACATACAAGTATGAATATGTGTACATGTGTACGTGTGTGTGGTTGTATATGTAAACATATTTCGTAACATTTATTTTTATCAATAATGTAGGACAATGGCATGAATTGAGTTTTAGTGATCTTTTGCACAGAATGCTGACAATAATTAATAATGCATTGTATATGTCAAAATTGCTTAGACATTAGATTTTAAATATTCTTACTGCAGAAACCCCATATGTAACTTAGGTGACTGATATGTTAATTAGGTTGATTGAATCATTCCCCAAGGTAAATATGTATTGGAACATCTCACTGTGTCCTGTAAATATAAGCAATTATATTATTTAACAATTACAAATAAAAACTGCTGGGTGCAGTGGCTCATGCTTATAATTCTAGAATTTTTGGAGGCCCAAACAGGCAAACTGCTTGAGCCCAGGAGTTTGAGACCAGCCTAGGTGAAACCCAGTATTTACAAAAAAAAAAAAAATACAAAAGTTAGATGGGCATGGTAGCATACACCTGTAGTCCCAGCTACTCAGGAGACTGAGGTGCGAGGATCACCTGAAACCAGGGAGGTTGAGGCTGCAGTGAGCTGGGTTGGTATCACTACTGCACTCCAGCCTAGGCAACAGACTGAGATTCTGTCTCAAAATAAATAAATGAATAAATAATAAAATAAATTTGAAAAGTTTAGCATCAAAAAAAATAAATGAACCAAAAGTATAACCTCATCTTCAAATATGGGAGTTAATTGAGAATTTTAAAGCTGATCGTATTTTTTCTTTAATTTGATATAAATGTTTGTTTAGAACTGGAACAGCAGGGCATGCTGTGGGTCAGGATGGAATTGGCAGGGCTGTATAGGAACATGCTCACATCTCTGGGTATCTAAAAAGCCAGTACTTTTAGGCTTTTGGTTTCTTGGAAATTATAAGTAGTGAATTCACACTTAGTCTTTCTCTTTTTCTGGGACAGGAATCTTGGTACATAGTGTTCTATTGTGCAGAATTGTGACCCATATTGTAATTGTTGTGTATATATTTTGTATTTTATTATTTTCAACTTTTATATTAGATATAGGGGTATAACTGTGCTGGTTTGTTACCTGGGTATATTGTATGACACTGAGGTTTGGGTTATGAATGACTTTGTCACCGAGGTACTGAAAGTAGTACCCAACAGTTAGTTTTTAACCCTTGCTCCCCTCCATACCTCCCGTCTCAGTCCAGGCTCAGGTAGATTCATATTATGGATGTAATAGCTTCTCAAATCTTTCTGGGATTCTTTGTTTGACTTTTGATATTTTGCTGTTTTTTTTTTTTAATTTTACTTTTATGTATTTATCCCTTGAATTATCCATTTTCATTAGATTTTTTTTTCATTTATTATGTCTTGTTGTCTTCCTTTAATTTCTCAAATATCTGGTGTGACAACAAGGAAGCAGTGTATATACCTTGACAGTAAAGCATATCTGTTGCCAGATTTCATTTTAGGAGAGACATACAAAGTACTAACCATCATTCTTGTGAATCAAACAACTGAAGAAAGTAGAAGACTTATATATAAACCTTAAAACTTTCTTTGGTGTTCCCCAGGCTTCCAAAACAGATTGTTTAATTACTGTGGGAAAAACAAGCAACAACAAGGAGAAATCCCTTATTTTTTTTTTTCCCAGCAGCACTAAAGTAGTGGGAGGGAATAATAGTCTACTTTGTGTGTGTGTGTGTGTGTGTGTGTGTGAGAGAGAGAGAGAGAGAGAGAGTGTGTGTGTGTATGCAATCACTATTTCATTTAGAGGTGCCTATTAATGCTTTTTTTTTTTCAGTAGCATGTCTTCCATAATTCCTGATGTTGTCAATTTCTGACCTGAGCTGTTTTCTTCAAGAAAGTTTTGCAAGGTGAAACAGCTACTTAAAGCTCCTTATGACATTTTCTTTACCTGTGTCATCTACCACTACTGATTCCATCTGGTTTCCACTTTTCAAAAATTTATTGAGCAATTATATTTTCCTGAGTTTATGTCTTTTTTAAATTTTTACTCTAATAAGGTCTAATAGAAAAAATACAATAAATTCTTGTTTCCTATTGTACACTAAAATGTTTGGATGTATGTTAAATAAACTGAGGTTTTAAAATTTATTTTAATATTTTTTATATTTATAAATTATATATGTTTATGAATGTGTTTTTATAAATATAAAATTGAAAAACATGTAGTTAAATATATACAAATAAAATGTGTGTGTATATATATATATATATATATATATAATTTAACACATAGATGCTTTTATTTCTAACACTCTAATACTTCTAAGTAAACGTTTCCAAAACCTAAAAGTATTTTCCATTGATTAAAAAAAAAAAGCATTCTATTCATTTCTACTCATTTTCTACACGTAGAAAAACATGACGTGGTAGGCAGATTCAAGAAGCAGAATTAGCCAGGTGTGGTGGCTCATGCCTGTTATCCCAGCACTTGGGGGCTGAAGCGGGTGGATCCTCTGAGATCAGGAATTTAAGAACAGCCTGACCAACATGGTAAAATACCGTCTGTACTAAAAATACAAAATTAGCCAGGCATGGTGGTGCATGGCTGTAATCCCAGCTGCTCGGGAGGCTGAGGCAGGAGAATCACTTGAACCCGGAGGCGGAGTTTGCAGTGAGCTGAGTTGGCATCACTGCACACCAGGCTGGGCAACAGAGCAAAAGTGCATCTCAAAAAGAAATTAAAATTTTAAAGAAAGAAGAATTTACCTTAATTTATAAGAAACAGAAACGGAAAATGCACAATTATTATTTTGAAGTAAACAACAATAAACATGAAATGATATTACATTACTATATATTTATATTTATTTTATCAGTAATATATTTTCCATCTCTGTTTAAATGGGCAATTCAGAGTATGGTACAGAAATTAAAAAGGTGGTAAACATAACTTTAAGGAAAATATGTGATCTTAGTTCATTTAGTGCTGCTATAAAGAAATACCCAAGGCTGGGTAATTTGTAAATAACAGAGTTTTATTTGGCTCATGGTTGGGCAGGCTGTAAAAGAAATATGGCACCAGCATCTAGTTTTGTGCAGGGCTTTTCGCTGTGTTCACTCATGGCAAAAAGTGAAGCGGTGCCGGCATATGCAGAGGTCACATGATGAGAGAAAGACAGGGAAGAGGTACCAGGTTCTTTTTAACAATCAGCTCTCGTCTGAACTAACTTACCATCTACCACAAGGAAGGCATTTATCTATTCATGGAGATCCCCGTCCCTGACCCCAACACCTCTCATTAGGCCCTCACCTCCCACATTGGGGATCGAATTTCAACATGAGGTTTGGGGAGGAGACCCATCCAAACTATAGCAATATGCTTTTAAAAATAGCAAGAAAAGGAAAGAGTCTGAGGGGAGAACTTCAAAAGAGAAAATGAAGTAAATGGCAAAAGGAATTTGAAAGAGGAAAAAAACCCAACAATTAACTATTAGCCATTTAGTAAATGTTTTAGGAAAAATCATGATATGCTTTGTAGTAAATTATATTTATGACCTTAAGCCTTTTTAATAATGTAGAGGAAAAGTAGTTAACAATTATAATTACATTAATTATAACATAAGTAATTATTTATTTAACAGTTATTATAATGCTTGCATTAATGAATTGAGTGACTTTAATTATCATTATAATAACAAGCAACATATTTTATGTTAATGATGGGATCAAAACAGAGAAATTGACATATTCTGAGTAATGAATTGCTATCAGTGGAAATAGTTTGTGTGAATATTAAAGTCATAATCTCTCATTCTGATTAGAAAACTCTGTAAATTTAAGTCTGAGGCCATAAATACTTATCGGATAATTTGTTTAACAAAACACTATCAAACTTTTTCAAATATCTTGCAATTTAAGAGATAGAGTGAATATCCTAAAACAGTGGATGAAAACCTGAAAATGAATTAGTACAAAAAGAAAATATATTGGGATCTCCTATTAATTTTTAATTTATTTTAATATCATATATGAAATGAGCAATTAAAGAAAGGAAATTCTGATTTGCCTCTCATCTTTCTGTTTTCTTTAAAAATAGACATTTAATTATAACTGTGCAGATGCATTTTATCAACCTACAATTAGAAGAAAGACCTGTCTTCATATCCCACTAATTGATTTAATTAAATGTAATTAAAATAACATATGAGTAATGTAATTGAAATTTAGTAAGAAATTAGACATTAATAAGACCTAGACATTCATAAAACCTAGAGAGACAAAACCTGGTGACAATTATATAAACTTTACTTGGTATAACGAAAGGTCTATTAAAAATATATATTATATTATGATATAATATAATGTATACATGTTATATAATATATATTTTTATGTATTATACATAATAGTATATTTGTACTATATATTCATATTGAATTTTTAATGTTCACTACTTGACAGAAATTATGTTAAACCTGTGTATTAATTTGGGGAGCTTGGCATCTTTACTATGTTCAATCCTCTAACCCAAATATATAGTATGTATGTCCCCCTTTATATTTAGATTTTATTTAACTACTTCTAACACCATTTTTTGGACTTTAACAAAAAAGTTCAGTATGTTTTCTGAGATTTGCCTTTTGTTAGAATTCGAAATACCTAAGCATGTTTTTCAGTAATTATAAATGATAAATGTATTTTAAATTATTATATAAATACATTCATTGCTAGTATATAGATCCAAAATCAATATCTCTATGTTGATCTTGTTATGTAGTGACCTTGTTAATGGGACTCATTATTTCTAGGAGGTTATTTTGTTTAGTTAAGGTTTCTTGAGATTTTCTGTGTTGGCACTTGAGTTATTTGCACATAGACGGAATATTATTTATTCTTTTCTGCTCTATATATCTTTATTTCTTTTGCTTACCTTATTGTATAGCTTAGAATTCCCAGAACAAAGTTGAGTAAGAGCTGTGAGGGCATATGTTCTTTGTCTTCTTTCTGATCATAAGGGAGAAAATATCATACTAGTAGTTTTTATTTTATTATTTAAGAATGCTCTTTATCAAGTTGACAAAGTTTACCTTTATTTCTATTTTTCTGAGAGTTTTTATCTTGCATGAGTGTTGAATATTAGTCCTGAGTTCCTCCCTGTTCCACAGGTTGATACGATGTCATTTTGTAAAATTTTACTATTAATATGGTAAGTCACACTGAATGACTTTTGAATATTGAACCAGCCTTGTTTATGTCCCTGGAATAAATATTACATGGTCATGATGTATCACTCCTTTTTTATATGGCTGCATTATATTTACTAATACTTTGACATGGATTATTGTATTGATATTCATAATGGGTATTAGTCTGTAATTTTCTTTATTATATTTATCTGGTTTTAATATCCAAGTTTCATAAAATAAATTGGGCAGTGTTTTCTCTATTTTTGCATTCTGAAAGAGACTGTAGAACTGATGTTAATTCTTTAAGTCATTGGTAGTATTCTCTAATTAAATGAGCCATAGAGGTTTCTTTCTGGGGAGCTGTTAAGTTATCTCAACTGCCTTAGTAGTTATACAGCTATTTAAATTATTTATTTATTGTTGGATAATTTATAGTAATTTTTATTTTTCAAGAAATTGGTTCATTTTTATCTTAGTTGTCAGATCTGTGTGTATAGAGGTCTCTGTAGCAGTCCCTTATTATCCTTTTGAAGACTGGTTTCATTCCTGATATTGGTATATTGGTATTTTGTATTTCTCACCTCCTCCTCCCTCTCTATCTCTGACAGTTTTGGTTTTCTTTCTGATTTTATCTATTTTTTCTATATCCAATTTCTGTTTATATCTTTATTCTTTACTTTTTGTGCATAATTATTCGGGTTATTTTTTTCTTTTTTAAAGGTCTTGAGATCAGAGCTTATATGATTGACTTTAGACTTTTTCTCTTTTCTAACATAAACATTTAGTGTTATAAATTGTCCTAGTGTGGCTGGGCAGGTGACTCACACCTCTAATTCCAGCACTTTGGGAGGCTGAGGCAGGCGGATCACGAGGTTAAGAGATGGAGAGCATTCTATCCAACATGGTGAAACCATGTCTACTAAGTCCTAGCTTCTTTGGAAGCTGAGGCAAGAGAATTGTGTGAACCCGGGAGGTGGAGTTTGCAGTGAGCCAAGATAGAGCCACTGCACTCCGGCTTGGCCAGCAGAATGAGACTCTGTCCTTCCCCCCCAAAAATAAAAAATAAAATAAAATAAAATAAAAAAATAAATTATCCTAGTCCTTTAGCTTATCCCAGTGACTTTGATATTTTGTATTTTCATTTTTTTTTTCTGTGCAATGTGTTCTTCTCTTGAGATTGTCTCTTTGAACTATGGATTATATAGAAGAAAGATATTTAGTTGCTAAAAGTTTGAAGATTGTCTTTCTATCTTTCTGTTACTGATTTCTAGATTGTTTCCACAGTAGTAAGAGAATATAATCTGTATGCTTTTAATTTTAAAAAATTTTGTTGAATTTGTTTTATGTTCAGGATATTGTCTTTCTTAGTGTATATTCCATAGGCACTTAAAAGTGAGTATTCTATTTTTGTTGGGTAGAGTGTTCTACAGATATCAGTAAGAGCCTGTTGGGTTCTTCTGTTTTCTTGCTTTTCTCACTTGTTTTACCATTGTTGAGCGAAATAACTCATTTATTATACATAGGTTTGTCTTTTTCTCCCTTTAGCACTATCATATTTTTAATCACATAATTTGCTGTTCTGTGGCTTGTTTCACATACCTGTGGAATTAACATTTTTTTTGCCGTATTACCATTTTTAAATCACTATATAAAATCTCTTTCTGGTAATATTCTTTGCTCTGAAGTTTACTTTACCTTATATTAGTAGCCATCCCTGCTCTGTTTTGAAATGATCACATAATATACTTTTTTCCACCTGTTTTCAAGCTATCCATATCATATTTGAAGTAAGGTTACTGGACTGTGTATCATTGGGCAATATTTTTCAGTCGACTATGCCAGCTCCTATCTTGAATTGTCTCGGCTATTCAGAGAGTTTTCGGTTAATTTAATGGATATGTTAGAATTTAATACCGATATTTTATTTTAATTTTCTGTTTGTTTTCTTTGTTTTTAACTTCTTTGGTTTAGATTGTTTGCCTTGTTGTGGGTAACTTGAACAATGTTTTAAGATTTCATTTTCATTTATGTGTAATGTGTTTACGTGTATCCTTTTCACCAGGACATTCTTATGCTTCCCTCAGTTTGTCTAAAATTTAAATATGTTTCTTCCTGACTATGGACCCTTGACATCCCTTTTCTTATAGAGAATTAACTTAGAAAACCTTTCCATTGTATTTTTTCTGCATATTTCAAATGTAAATCATCTTCCAGCTCCGTGACAGTTTTACCATCCAGGAATATCTTTTATAAGGACCTGGAAGCCATCCTTTTGAAATGTAATCTTCAAGTTAGAGAGCATACATATTATCTTCCAGTCTATGGGAAGTTAGGAGCTTAAATTCTCTAAATGCCAATTAGCAAACTAAGGTGGCCCAATCACATTGGCCAACTTCCCCCCTAATATCCTCCAGAACTTTTCCACTACCTCCCCACAGTGTTTAAAAGACTCTCCTGACTTTTGTATCAACAGAGGTAAGTTTGATCTCTCTCCTAATGCATTAGTCTCCCTACTTTATTGCAATAGTTTTGAATAAAGCCTTCCTTGTCATTTTTAAAAAGTATCTGGTCCAGTTTCTCTTTGAAAGTTTATATAGCTTTTATACTGGTAGCTCTAGGTATTTTATATATAGATAGATATATAGGCAAAACCACACAGTTTATTAATGTTGCTACTTTACCAGTTCAAAGGAAGTATAAAAACCCTAATCTCTTTATGTCAGTTTACCCTACGTATTTATAATTTTTAAAAATATTTTCTCTAGGTTACATTTGTAATCACATCAATAAATATTACTATTTGTCTTTCAATAAGCAAATAAATTTAGATAACTCAAAAACAGAAGTCTATTTTATTTACCTATAAATTTATTTACCATATCTTTTTTCCTTTTTCATGTTCTAATTTTACTTTATTGTTATCTTTCTGTCTAGAAAACTATATTTAGCCATTTTTAGCATAGATTTGCTGGAGAAAAATTCTCTTCATTTAACTTTTTCTTAGAATGTCTTGATTATCTCTCCACCCTAAAGGTTATTTTTGTCTGACATAGGATTCTGGGTTGACACTTGAAAAATGTTGTACTGCTTCCTTTGTCCTTCATGGGTTTTAATGAGAAATCCACTGTCACTTGAACTATATTTCCCTTAAGGTGTCATTTCTCTCTCATTGCTTCCCAGTGTTTTTCCTTGTATTTAGTTTTCAGAAGTTTGTCTATGCTGTGTCTTGGTGTAGAATCTTTTGAGTTTATCCTGGTTGGTGTTTGCTTTGCTTCTTGACTCTGTAGGTTTATATGTTTTGCCAAATTAGGGAACTGTATTAGTTCCATTCTTGCATTGCTATAAAGAAACATCTGAAGCTGTGTAATTTATGAAGAAAATACATTAATTGGCACACAGTTCCACAGTCTGTACAGCAAGCATGGCACTGGCCTCTGCTCAGCTTCTGGGGAGGCCTCAGGAAACTTACAATCAAGGTGGGTAGTGAATGGGAAGCAAGCATATCATGTGGCCAGACTAGGAGCAAGAGAGATCAAGGGAACTTGCTACAGACTTTTTTATTAAGCAGATTTCACAATAACTCACTCACTAGCACAAGAACAGCAACAACAGAATTGTGCTAAACTAATCCTGAGAAACTGCCCCCATGATCCAATCACCTTTCACCAGGCCTCACCTCCAACATCAGGGATTACAATTCAGCATGAGATTTGGGCAGTGACACAGAGCCAAAACATATCAGAAACTTTTCATCCATTAGTGTTTTGAATAATTTATGTAGCTGTACCCTCTCAATGCTCTTTTAGTACAAGAATGACACAAATATTAAAACTTTTTCTATAGTTTTGTGGTCTCTGAGGCTCTATTCAATTTTTTAAGTCTATTTTCTCTCTTAAGCTCAGATTATGTAATTTCTATTGTTCTATCCTCAAATTCACTTATTTTTTTTTTGTTTTCCTCTATTTTTTCCATTCTGGTGTTGGGCCTATACACTGAGGTTTTATTTGCTTATTTTTTTATCAGTTACTGTATTTTGTTGAAACTCATTTCTTTCCTGAGATTACTTTTCTCATTCATTTCTGACATTCTTGTAATTAGTCATCATGGCATTTTTATCATGGATGTTTTAAAATGTCTTGGTTAGATAATGCTAGTATCATTAGTATCCTGGTGTTGGCCTCTATTGACTGTCTTCTTTCATTCAGTTTGAGATTTATTTTCTTGCATTGCTATAAACAGTTTGAGATCTTTATGATTTTTGTAGGACAAATGATTGCTTCTTGATATGGTTTGGCTCTGTGTTCCAAACAAAATCTCATCTCCAGTTGTAATCCCCACGTGTTGATGGCAGAATCTGGTGGGAGGTGATTGGATAATGGGGAACCTCCCCCATACTGTTCTAATGACACTGAGGGAGTTCTCACAAAATGTGATGTTTTTAGAAGTGACAATTTCCCATGTGCACAATCTCTCCTGCAGCAATGTAAGACATCCTTAAGGTGTCATTGTTTTATCTTTGCCTTCCACCATAATTGTAAGTTTCCGGAACATGTGGAACTGTGACTCAATTAAACCTCTTTTGTTTATAAATTACCCAGTTTCAGGTAGTATCTTTATAGCAGTACGGAAAGAGACTAATACACTTATTAAAACTTTAACATTTTAGGTATGAGGTAATGAGGCTCTGGACTATGTTTTAAATTTCTGTTTTAGCTGTTTCTCTCTAACACCATTCTTAGAAATAAAAGGGGCCTGCTGTGTCATGACCATGAGGAGGTTTGAAAGTCTGTACTTCCCACTCAGCCTACGCGGACACCAAACAGGGAGTGCTTGTGGTCATGACTTCGTGTAGGTGGGGTTCTAGCTTTCCATCAGGCCTTCAATGATACACTATCACTGGCCAGGGGGCTTAGGAGTATATCATCAATAAATCCCATGGATACTTTGGGGAAAGTAGCCTCATAACTGCTGTAAATATGACTCTTTCGCTGGTCTTTCTGACACTGTCAGTGGGGTGAAGGAAGCGTTACCTTCGTACTGACAAGTTGGTTTGAAAGCCCAAGCTCTTCAAGCAGTCCCCACTGACATCACAAGGTGGCCATGTTATTGCCTGGCTGGGATGGAAAATCTGGCTCCCTACTAGGCTTTCTCTCTTATCATCCCAGCACAAGAGCTGAGAAGCTTCATTACAGCATGAAGATGCTAGAAATCTAAGCTGCCATTGGGAATTTGCTATTATCATCGGGGTGAGAACACCATTTTTTTGTTGTTGCTTATTTGCTTGTTTTTATTTTTCTGTGTTCTTTGCTGGAGTAAAGCTGTTTTGTCTAAAAGTTTTCTGTCTTAATAGGCCACCCTTTTCTTGAAACTTTGGCATGTACAGTGAACAGGCAAGGTGTTGGTGTTTTTAACACATGACCCCTAAATTACAGAAAACTCTTTTCTGGGGTGTGTGTGTGTGTGTGTGTGTGTGTGTGTGTGTGTGTGGTGTTAAGTCTCACTTGGATTGAGATTTCTATACCTAGAAGAATCAGTCGAGAAAAGGGGCAAAGTCTCACAATATGTAATTACCATTGAAGTGCCAATAATATATATGGGAATTGGTCAGGTTTCTGCTATAATAAAAGTGCAGAGCAAATGGCACCCCAGCGACAACAAATATTTTTTTTTCTTGTTCCTTGATCAGTAGATGAAATAGAATTGGCTCCAAGCCAAGTCTGGGAAGGTTCTGCTCCACATATCTCATCATAGGCCTTGCAGCAAGATATGTTCTTCTCATAGAGATGGTGTAAGTACACAAGGAGACCAAGCCCAAAAGCCCAAGCACACTTGGTTTCTATTTGTGTCACATTGTAAAACATTCTACCATCAAATGCAACATGAATAAGACAGGGAAACATACTCTGTAACTGCAGTCAGAGACCTCTCTGATGTTAAATTGCAAAGATACTGAATATATAATTCTGTATCAGTGAGATAATAAAGACTGAGAAAAAAAAGCAGTCAGTCTAACACAATTAGTATTATGTCTAGAAGTCAGAAAGTAATTCTGACTAAAAATCTTCCCTATTAATATCTGTTCCAACAAAACAAAAGTAAATTATAACATTAGAACAGTTACTGAATGTGTAACCACTTGGAAATTCTAAAGAATCTTTCAAATGCAAAGTGTATGTCTTAAAATTATAAAAATAATAACTAAATGGATGGATAAAGGCATTGATTATTATATCTACCAGCATATTTTAATTTAGATAGGGATCTCTAGAAGTAACCAAGGGAAAAAATATTTGCAAGAAAGCATGATGTATGATACTAAATTGCCAAAGCCAACACCATTAATTTGTAATAAAATGAAATGGAAATTTGTCAGTTACTTAGTTTGGCTAATTACACGTATCAAACTTATATGAACTCCCTAATTCCTAAAGCTTTAGTTCACTTATTATTGTGAAAACCCAAATGGGGCACATTCTATTTTAAAAAGCATATCTAATTCACATTGTGTAGAATAACTCTTTAAAGAAATAGCCAAAGTTTATATTGACATGCAGAAAATGAAGTGGAAAATTGGGATAATTATTTAGATAAGTCATGTGAAAAATAATATTAACCTTTGACCCAGTTACTTGAAATATTAGAAAATTAAAATGAATCCTAAAAGAGCAGAACAAGTGTTTCAAATCTCTTAGCCAATTTCTAATAAGTTTATGCCACAGTATATCATGATTTGGAAAGAAAAATATATTCATAGTTTGTGATGCTATAGATCTTATATGAAAAACATGTTTTCACTTGACTTTCCTACTTTGTTGCTATTGAGAATATTTTCTCAGTTAAAAGCTCCATAATTTTAACTGTTTCTAAATCTTTTGGGCTTAGAATATGCACATTTAAAGAAGTGACAGGTAGAGCTTTGCTGTTATTAGATAAGGTTTATAGACTGCCTTATTTTTATACTTTTGGACTGTGATATTACATATTATACAAATAACTCTTTCTCAGCCTGAATTCATGAAGCATACCACCACCTTTTAGACAACTCTGTCAAACTAGAATGTAACTAGGAAATACTGATGACCCATTATGGTAAAACTAATACAATTACTAAGTTCTACAAATGGAAACTAAAAGACCACCTCCAAGTCTTGTTTATTTAACAATAACAGCTAATGTACACTGTGTAATTAATACATTTCTAATATTGCAGTAGTTGCTTTACAGGTATTACATCTTTAAATCCTTGCAAAAATCTGATCAGCTAAATTCAATTACAGCCAATGTCCAGATAAAAAGAAGAAAGCTTAGAGATATTGACATTTTGGCAAGATCCATTCAGTACATAAAGGGGAGAATGCAAATAGCGTTCATTTAGAACCGTAAATTCAATTCCATATTTTATGTAGTTTCTTATGTATAATAGAGTTGGATGATTTAATATGAAAAAAGATTAAATTATATATTTTTTAAAATTTCATTTCTAGAATATTTAGAACATTTAGAATGTCTCCTGAAACAATAAACTGTGTGCTGATGGTAGCTTATTTAGAAAGTGATCCCAGGAAGAATAATGGAAAAAATGGTACAGTGAGTCAGAAGAACAATGTCTATTAAAAAAAATGTTATTTTATTAAATTCTCTGGTGTTAGGGATACCTGGGACTTAGTTTCATTGGGTATAATCAAAAGGAACCTTGTAGAATGTTCCTCAGATGTGAATCACCAAAGAATGAGAAGTCCAAGTCCTTTATCAAACACCCTTTTCCCTGGTTGAGGTTTACCTCTATAGGCATTAACTACTCTGAGCTAAATTGATACTATGTGTATTCTAAGTGGCATTTTGTGTCTCTGGAGAAATTAAGAGTCTACGGTTTAATCTTAACATAGAATAAATTAATGCCATGTATATCCTTTATATACATTTCACTTGGGCATTCAATATATATTTATTAAGTTAGGCATCAAGCTGGAGGCTGTATAATCCATATATGATCTCTAACAAAACTTGTAATTTAAATGAGGAGTTCTGTAAATTTAAGCTGGAAACTGTGGTAAGTTTTATACAGGCTGCAATGAGGATTCTATGTTACTGAGGAACTATATAAAGTAGCAGGAGGTCAACTTTACAAATACCTGATTTTCTAATGTCTCACTGAAAAAGTGAGTTCTGTGCTGATTCCTGAAGGAGGGGAAACATCGACTCATAAGAAAGATTAGGGGAAAATTATTCCAGGCAGACTGAATATAATGGAGAGATAGAAGGCAAAGTGATGGGTTTTGTTTGCTCCACTCTGTTGCCAGGCTGGAGCGCAGTGGCACGATCTGGGCTCACCGCAACCTCTACCTTCCGCGTTCAAGCAATTCTCCTGCCTCAGCCTCCCGAGTAGCTGGGACTACAGGTGTACACCACCACGCCCAGCTAAGTTTTCTGTTTTTAGTAGAGACGGGGTTTCACCATGCTGGCCAGGATGGTCTCGATCTCTTGACCTCGTGATCTGCCCACCTCAGCCTCCCAAAGAGCTGGGATTACAGGCGTGAGCCACCGTGCCCAGCTGACATATTTATTTTTAATAGTGTGCCAGTCATCCCATCACTGGGAGCTTTTTACTAGTAGATT
>CAUYQU010060736.1:0-24649 GCA_963574635.1 Cheracebus regulus | reverse complement strand
ATTTTTTCTAAAATCTGGGAATATCCTGATGAATGCATTTTTAGGAAAAAAACCATTGGTGCCAATCATCACAGAGCAGATCATCCATGTGAGTAAATTTGCATTAAAAACTCATGAGATTGGCCGGGCGCGGTGGCTCATGCCTATAATCCCAGCACTGTGGGAGGCTGAGGCAGGTGGATCACCTGAGGTCGGGAGTTCGAGACCAGCGTGACCAACATGGAAAAACCCTGTCTCTACTAAAAATACAAAACTAGCCAGGTGGCGCATGGTTGTTATCCCAGCTATTCGGGAGGCTGAGGCTAGAGAATCGCTTGAACCTGGGAGTTGGAAGTTGCGGTGAGCCGAAATTGCGCCATTGCACTCCAGCCTGGGCAACAAGAGCAAAACTCCATCTCAAAAACAAAACAAAACAAAACAAAAAAAACCTCATGAGATTTAGAGATCACAGGAATTTCTTAGAGTTCACCTTGTCACGGACATAGACAATTCCCCATAGCACTCACAATCTACTGTTTGAAAAGCTTTTGTTGGCTGGGCTCGGTGGCTCACGCCTGTAATCCAAGCACTTTGGGAGGCTGAGGTGGGCGGATCATGAAGTCACAAGTTCGAAACCAGCCTGACCAACATGGTGAAACTCCATCTCTACTAGAAATACAAAAATTAGGGTGTGGTGGCGTGTGTCTGTAGTCCTAGCTACTTAGGAGGCTGAGGCAGGAGAATCGCTTGAACCCGAGAGCTGGAGGTTGCAGTGAGGGGAGATCATGCTACTGCACCCCAGCCTGAGTAAAAAAGCAACACTCCAGCTCAAAAACAAGCAAACAAACAAAAAGCTTTTGTTTCAGATTTTTCAAAATACAACTAGATAAAACAAACAGAAACCCTCAAGTGTGATTTTATAAATCTAGTTTAAAAGAGGATTGTTAATTTATAACATATTGTATTAGCATGACTATCACTTGCTCCTCATTAGTAAACAAAAGCTCCAAGACAGAAGAACTTGTGCTGTTCACCATTACAATCACAACACTTTGGAAGGCTGAGGAGGGTGGATCACTGAGGTCAGGAGTTCAAGACCAGCCTGGCCAACATGGTGAAACCCGATCTCTACTAAAAACACAAAAATTAGCCAGGTGTGCTGGCACGTTCCTGTAGTCTCAGCTACTTGAGAGGTTGAGGCAGAAGAATCTCTTGAACTCAAGAGGTGGAGATCCCAAACTGCACTCCGGTCTGGGAAACAGGGTGAGAATCAGTATCGAAAAAGAAAGAAAATTAGTACCCAGCTATTAAAGCTTTTTTTCTTTTCCTTTTCTTTTTTGATACGAAGTTTTGTTCTTGTTGCCCAGGCTGGAGTGTAATGGCTCGATCTCAGCTCACTGCAACCTCTGCCTCCCAGGTTTAAGCGATTCTCCTGCCTCAGCCTCCTGAGTAGCTGGGATTACAGGCATGTGCCACCACACCCAGCTAATTTTCTATTTTTAGTAGAGATGGGGTTTCTCCACGTTGGTCAGGCTGGTCTCAAACTCCTGACCTCAGGTGATCCGCCTACCTTGGGCCCTATTAAAGCTTTTATAAGCCTTTTGTGTCACTTCACTCAGCTTTTGGTCAAAAACTCAAAGATTAACCCCTCATCTTAAAGGATGTAGCAAGTTTGTTGCAGTCTTACTATCTCACTTCAGCTGACAAAATAATGCAACTAATTATTATAATGTTTTAAAATCACCCAGGGCACTCCCACTAACCAGGAACACATTGCATCTGCTGGCTCAGGGCACACACAAGGAACTGAGTCCAGTAAGGATAACCTGAGTGACTAAACCCATTGTAATTTTTCATCAAATTCATGCAACATTTTCTTTCCATGGAAGATAATTTGCTTTCAAAAAATAAATTTGCTTTCAAAAAAACGAAGAGCTTAATATGATCCTTTCCGCTAAATATTAGCTTTTATTTATGCCATTAAAAAGTAAATTAACATGCATTATCTCAGAGACATATGGAGATGAAACATCATGCACATTGTGGAAAAATTCCACACACCCCCAACCCCTGTCTCCCCCAATCCCAAAAGAAATGAGGATATAGATGTCACAGTGAATAAAGGCACTGGATCTTTGTATCCTTTAAAGAACGTCTGTCTGGAGTTCCATCATTAGGAACTCTTTTAAAGAGTTTAGGGGCTTAAAAAATTCATTTATATTCACCATTCAACACATATGCAGCCAAATGAAAATGGCCATTAAAATAAAATAGAATCAGTAATTTCAAAGATCAGTGTGACAGACATTTCCACTATTTCTTAATTAAATTTACCTGACCAGTTGCTTTTTAGGGTCTAGTATGTTCAGTAACTTGTCTGCATACACCTTCTTAGAAGCAGTAAAAAGAATGATCTATAAATTCAGGGGAAAAGAAGTAATCATTATACATTGTCTAAATATGGGTACTATATTGAATAAAATAAAAATACATACGTAATTGGCTTAAGCATGTTTACCTCATACATCTGAGACATTCGTTCCAGGAATTCCCTGAAAAATGGTCTTAATCTCACATAAACCTGAGGAGATACAAAGATAGGTTTCAGCAAATACACACACAATGGGAAACCACTCCTTTTTAAGGTATACTGTATTCTAACTTTGGATATATTACAATAAAAGAAGTTCATATTTTAAAGTATAGAAATATTAACTAAAAAAAAAAAAAAGAAATATTAACTAAGTACCACTCAAACCAAATATATTTCACATACAAGCGATCACTTAGAACAGTCTCTTTGGTGTAATAATAATAGTAATCACTGACAATCAGTTCATTTTTAATAATAGCAGCATACAGTACTTCACTGGAATGTAATTTTAATAAACATTTAAGCTAAAAATGGAAAATTTCCCTCTGAGATTTTGATCCACCAATAAGCTCCATCTTCCAGCCAGGTACATCCATCCAATTATTAGGCAGGCTGTGTATCCACCTCTAGCTGACCTGTCTCAATGACCTTTCTCAATAATTACTCAAAATTTCGTCTCAACAACCACTGGCTAAAAAAATCTTTATTTTAAATTTATATCAAGGTAAATAATATCCGAGAAGGAGACATTTGGATTGGTGGGTTTAAATAACCTCCATTTTTCAGAAATCAATCTTGCTATTCTACATGTAAGATTCAGATGTGGCATCTAAATTAGCACTATTGGCTACTTGAGATTAAAATTTTAACAAAACACAACAGTTCTCAAAACCTACTGGTCATTATCAGGAAAGACTACAGTACCCACAGAGCTGCCTTATATACATTATTTTCTTATTTCTGTGGCTGTCTTCTTGCCTACATTTAATGTAGTCTTATAATCTAACATTCAAAAAGCCATGAGCAACCATTAAAACGATTTACATTCTGACTCCTCTAAATTGTATTCGTTTTGACAAAATTTTACAGAAAAAAAAAATAATGTACTTCACTCAAAGGTGACTACTATTATAATTTCAGACACCATGAATAACATGTCTTTATTGAACTAGATTCATGGATTCAGATTAAAAACAAATAAAATACCTTGTGGTAGTAACAAATTCAAATTTAGGCTTAGTGGAGGTTTCAATTCTGGCATCCATATACATGCACACAAAAATGCCCCCATGACAAAAATCTAGTTCTGGGAATGTTTTAGGGAAAAAATGGAGAATTTCCTTAAGAACTGCCTACTTTAGAAGACAAATTTTGTTTGTTTGTTTGAGATGGAGTTTTGCTCTTGTCGCCCAGACTGGAGTACAGTGGCGAGATCTCAGCTCACTGAAACCTCTGCCTCCTGGGTTCAAGTAATGCCTCAGCCTCCCAAGTAGCTGGGATTATCGGCACTCACTACTACACCCGGCTAATTTTTTGTATTTTTAGTAGAGATGGGGTTTCACCATGTTGGGCAGGCTGGTCTCAAATTCCTGACAACAGGTGATACGCCCTCCTTGGCCTCCCAAAGTGCTGGGATTACAGGTGTGAGCCACTGTGCCCAGCCAGTAGACAAATTTTGAATGATCATTACTTTGCTAATAATATCACTCTGTTCCCATCTCTAGGCTAGATAAAGGTTCACTTGTTTTTAATCCTATCAGTCTTTTTTTTTTTTTTTTTTTTTTTGAGAAGCTCAAAGCAACCTCTACCTCCCAGGTTTTTGAGAAGCTCAAAGCAACCTCTACCTCCCAGGTTCAACGGATCCTCCCGCCTCAGCCTCCGGAGCAGTTGGGATTACAGGCTTGTGCCACCATGCCTGGCTAATTTTTGTATTTTTAGTAGAGATGGGGTTTCACCACATTGGGTAGGCTGGTCTTAAACTCCTGACCTCAAGTGATCTGCCTGCTTCCCAAAGTGTTAGGATCACAGGTGTGAGCCACCTGACCTGGCCTAATCCTATCAGTCTAGACTGATCAAATACAAAGTAAACCACATACACTTCCACAAAGCAGAAAAAAAGAACCAAATCCTCAGTATTCAATTACCATCATTTAGGATGAGGTCTAAAAAATTTAACTGTAGTTGCTCTTCTAATCAGTTGTAATATTCTCATCCTGAAGCATTTGGTGTAGTTTGTAACCCTGATTGAAAACCACATACACCTTATTTCTTTGGTAAGCCAAATAATGACAGATTTTTAGATATATTATTTTATCAACAAAATCATTTTAATCAACTATAAGTCTTTTCAAAACAGATTTGTGATGGTTGAGAAAAACTCATCTATTCTGTCAATACTTTTTCTGTCAGAACCTTTTACTTGTTGCCGGTGTTCATCTTCACATGCGGTTAGTAATCAAAAAATTTCATTTTTTCATACATATAAATATTTTGACTTATCTTCAATATTCCTATTATCACTTGCTCCATATACAGGTTGAGTGTCCCTTATCTGAATATAGAAAATGATCCAATGAACATTTCCTTTGAGCATCATGTCAGTGCTCAAAAAGTTTCAGACTTTTTTTTTTTCTGAAGACAAGGTTTCACTCTGTTGTCCAGATTGGAGTGCAGTGGTGCAAACAGGGCCACTGCAGCCTCGACCTCCTGGGCTGAAGTTACCTTCCTCCCTCAGGCTTCCACGTAGCTGAGATGACAGGTGCATAACACCATGCCTGGCTTAAAAAAAAATTTTTTTTTTTGGTAGAGACGGCCTCTCGCTGTCTCACTATGTTGCCCAGGCTGGTCTCAAACTCTTAGGCTCAAGCACTATTGCCTTAGCCTCCCAAAGTGCTGGGATTACCGGCATGACCCATCACATCCAGCTAAGTTTCAGGTTTTTTTTTTTTTTTTTTAAGACAGTCTCACTCTGCTGCCCGGGCTGGAGGCAGTGACACGATCTTGGCTAACTGTAACCTCTGCCTCTCAAGTAGCTGGGGTTATAGGCGTGCGCCACCACATCTGGCTTATTTTTGTATTTTTAGTAGAGACAGGTTTGTGTTGGCCAGGCTGGTCTCGAACTCCCAAACCAAGTTGATCTGTCTGCCTCAGCCTCCCAGGGTGTTGGGATTACCACACCTCGCCATAAGTTTCAGATTTCGCATTTTTTGAATCGGGGATATTCAACCTGCAGTAAACTCAGATAAGCCGGGTCTCTTTGAGATTCATTCCCTTTGAACACAACACAATTCCACTGCACAAGAATACATCTAGTTAACAATATTTTCCAAGCATAGTAAGTGGAACATTGTTTAAAGGTGACATATTCCAAGTTCTTAAACACTGACTTTCAGATTAGGTCAAAGTTATAACTTCATTATGCATACTACTACTTCAAATATACTTAAATATAACATGCATCTTAAAATTTGACATTGCTTTCCAGATGTGTTTGTTTACTGGGGATAAAAGGTGGCACTGAAGATAAAGGAATATATTGTTAGAGTGTTTCTTTACTATGAGAATAGAAAGAATAATTGTTGATTGTAAAAGTTTCCTCAGAACAGACACACCATGTGAACAAGAAGGTGTTTCAGGATTAAAAGACACTGGCAGAGAATGAGGTGGTTAGTAGAGGGAAAGTGGGAAGAAATGTAGAAAGTTACCAGGCTGGGGTTAGGGCCAAATGGGTTTTGCCATGTGATGCAGAGGCAAAATCTCAGAAACAGAAGAGATGAGATGTAAGGCCAGCAGTGTCTGACTCATTTGGATATAGGTAAGTGTGAACAGAAATATACAAGTCAAGAAGCATTAAGTACTGTCTGGTAAGAACAAACAAGAACATCTGCCAGGTACATATAATACAATGAGTTTAACTTGAGACTACCATTACTTTATTGTGTTAGGTCAGAGATATAAAAACAGACAGATGCAGATATAGGCATGACTCCAAATGCTTCAAAATCTATTCCACAAATGCCATCAGCTTCATTTTTCTTCTAATTTTACTCTCAAAGATTCCTTTCCTGGACTGCCTACTTCCCATTTTTTTTCTTTTCTTTCTTTCGAGATAGAGTTTTGCTTTTGTTGCTCAGGCTGGAGTGCAATGGGCACGATCTCAGCTCACCACAACCTCTGCCTCTAGGGTTCAAGCAATTCTCCTGCCTTAGTCTCCTGAGTAGCTGGGATTACAGGCATGCGCCACCACACCCAGCTAATTTGTATTTTTAGTAGAGATAGGGTTTCTCCACGTTGGTCAAGCTGGTCACGAACTCCTGACCTCAGGTAATATGCCTGCCTTGGCCTCCCAGAGTGCTGAGATATACAGGCGTGAGCCACCACACCTGGCCTACTTCCCGTATCTACCTCTACTTAATCCACACCTTTCTAAACTTAGTATTTTACTTTCTTCAAATGTGCAACTCTTCAAAACTATGTAATCTCTCAAAGGCCAATAGCTTCATTTCAGTCTAGTATACATATGTTCCTTCAAATCCATAATAATTATTTTATTTACAGTACAAATAATTTTAATCTTTTCTCAGTAAAACAAATATATTATGAAAACTATCAAAAGTATAAAAATAATGCCTAAATGAGAAATAATTATATAAAAATACTATTCAAGATTGACAACTACTTGAAGATAGGGATTTATGAACATGTTTATTATGCAAAACTTTTAAAATGAAAATCTATCAGAATAATATCTGTTAAAGAATGTTGTGGGTTCAGGCATGGTGGCTCACACCTGTAATCCCAGCACTTTGGGAGGCTGAGGCAGGTGGATCACCTGAGGTCAGGAGTTTGAGGCCAGCCTGACCAACATGGTGAAACCCTGACTCTACAGTGTGACTGTAGTCGTGGTGGCATGTGACTGTAGTCCCAGCTTCTCGGGAGGCTGAGACAGGAGAACTGCATGAACCCAGGAGGCGGAGGCTGCAGTGAGCTGAGATCATACTGCTGCACTCTAGCCTGGGCAACAGAGTGAGACTCTGTCTCACCAAAAAAACAAAAAAAGAGTGTTGTGAACTGATTTTACCAAAATTTAAATTTTAGATAGAAAATGAATACATAATTTTTTTTTTAAACCAAGTCTTGCTCTGTCGCCCAGGCTGGAGTGCAGTGGTGTGTTCTCGGCTCGCTGCAACCTCTGCCTCCCAGGTTCAAGTGATTCTCTTGTCCCAGCCTCTTGAGCAGCTGGGCCTACAGGCATGTGCCAACACACCTGGCTAATTTTTTATTTTTAGTAGAGACAGGGTTTCCCCATGTTGGCCAGGCTAGTCTTAAACTCCTGACCTTGTGATCCACTCACTTCAGCCTCCTAAAGTGCTGGAATTACAGGTGTAAGCCACTGTGCCTGGCCACATATTTTAAAAACCCACTACACTAATATTTCTTGATATGAATAATACCTGATGGTCTCTATTCTTTAGTATTAAGATAATAATTATATATGGATAGTACTGATAGGCCATTAATAGTTAACAGAGTTGGATTTTAAAAAGGTAGTCATTGGCTGGGCACAGTAGGTCACCCCTGCAATCCCAGCACTTTGGGAGGCTGGGGCGGGTAGATCACCTGAGGTCAGGAGTTCAAGACTAGCTTGGCCAACATGGTGAAAACCCTGTCTGTACTAAAAATAAAAAAAATCAGCTGAGCATGGTGGTGCACACCTGTAATCTCAGCTACTTGGGAGGCTGAAGCAGAAGAACTGCTGGAACAGGGATGTTGCAGTGAGCTGAGATCACGCCACTGCACTCCAGCCTGGGCGATTGAGACTCCATCTCAAAAGAATAAAAACATTAAAATAAAAAAGATAGTCATTAAAATGGCAATCCACTTATAAACTGATTCTAGATATTGTGTGGTAAAGTCTGTCTAAATTAAAACTCATGTCTAATTATATATTTTCAAGTTACTCACCTAGTAATTTCTATTAGTTTATCAAACCTTAATCTAATATCATAGATAATTTTAACATATGACCCCCAAAAATTATCTTACATGTGAGTCTTTTTAGGAAAAATATTTCTAAATTATTTTTAGGCCCAGATAATATGACTATAACTTTAAAAAAAAAAAATCTTTGATACTTTTTCCATGATATTCTTCCAACCTATTGCTATATTGTAGCAACATGTTTTTAAAAAATGACGAATCCAAGGAATCATCCAGTTAAAAGTATGATATCTATTTTCCTTTAATCAAAAAGATGAGTGGTGGGTACTATTTCTTATTAAATTAAGTAGGAAGAATTAGAACAGCAGAAAACCAACAAAGTTGGGGAATATAAAGAATGAGATGCAGCCAGCTGTGGTGGCTCAACGCCTATAATCCCAAAATGTTGGGGCATTTTGGGAGGCTGAAGTGAGCAGATCACTTGAGCCCAGGAGTTTGAGACCAGCCTGGGCAATACAGTGAAACCCTGTCTCTACAAAAAACTATAAAAATTAGCCAGGCGAGGTGCCTGTAGTCTCAGCTACTCAGGGGGCTGAAGCAGGAGGACTGCCTGAACCCAGGAGGTCGAGGATGCAATGAGTTGTGATCATGTCACTGCACTAGAGCCTTAGTGACAGAATGAGACCCTTTCTCAAAAAAAAAAAAAAAGAGAGAGAGAGAGAGAGAGAGAGAGATGCTACAATTAACTGAAAAAAATCTTACCATCAGTAGATAACACAAGTGTACAAGCAGCGGTACCAGTTTTTTAGCTCTACTGTACACCTCAGTTTCCCTATCTATAAAATGGATATATTCAACAGTATCTACCTCAAAAGGTTGTTGTGCAGATTAAATAAGTTAATACATGTAAAGTACCTAGAACAGTGTCTGATACATTTAAAGTGCCAACAGCTATTAGCTATTATTATCTACACCATTATTTAAATTAAGTAATCAGTCACAAGAAGAGCTGGAATGGGTATAATTCCATTGGGCAGAACCAGGCAACCTCAATTACAAAGAGAAAGCCCTTCAGCCATGATCTGTACTTTTGGAACAGGGAAGTAACAAACTGTTTCAGTAAACAGTTTAACTAAGTTAGTTATTTTCTTGGCATCAATACCAGCGCATAAAGATAAAACCCAAACCTTCTCCAACGAAAGAGGGCTGCTCAGGTAGGCCCTATGGTGGTCTCAATTTCATAACCCACTGAATGAATTTACAGTAGTCATCTTTTGCTTCACAAAGTTCCAATAAGAGGTAGATGGATGCTGGGGGTAGTATTTGTAGGTGGATAAATCTGGGATGAATAGGTAAACACTGAAACATTAAACCAATAAAAATAAAAACAAAATGACAACAAAAATCCCTAAACTAAAAGCTCCTGCAGCTGGGCTTGGCTGCTCATGCCTGTAATCCCAGCACTTTGGGAGGCTGAGGCAGGTGGATCACTTGAGGTCAGGAGTTCATGACCAGCTTGGCCAACATGATAAAACTCCATCTATACTAAAAATAAAAAAATTAGCCGGGCATAGTGGCATGTGCCTGTAATCCCAGCTACTTGGGAGGCTGAGGCAGGAGAATTGCTTGAACCCAGGAGGTGGAGGGTGCAGTGAGCTGAGATCATGCCTCTGCACTCCAGCCTGAGCAACAGAGCAAGACTATTTAAAAAAAAAAAAAAAAAAAAAAGCTCCTGCAAAACTTTAATAAAAATCAACCTGAAAAGAAATGTTTTTAAAGAGTACAGGCTGGGCACAGTAGCTCACACCTGCAATCTCAGCACTTTGGGAGGCCGAGATGGGTGGATCGCTTGAGCTCAGGAGTTTGAGACCAGCCTGGGCAACATGGCGAAACCTGGTCTCTATAAAAAAAATACAAAAATTAGCAGGGCATGGTGGCCCATTCCTGCAGTCCCAGCTACTACTTGGGAGGCTAAGCTGAGAGGATGGTTTTGAGCCTGGGAGATAGAGACTATAGTGAGTTGAGATTGTGCCACTGCACTCCAGCCTGGGCGACACAGCAGGACCATGTCTCCAGAAGAAAAAAAAAAAAAAAGTTTAAGTAGGATTAAATTAAACTTAATGTATTCACATATGTGATTTGTATTAAAAGTTACCAGTGAGGCCGGGCACAGTGGCTTATGCCTGTAATTCCCAGCACTTTGGGAGGCTGAGGCAGGTGGATCATTTGAGGTCAGGAGTTTGAGACCAGCCTGGCCAACATGGGGAAACCCTGTCTCTACCAAAAATATAAAAGTTAGCCAGGAAAGTGGCACATGCCTGGAATCCAAACTACTCAGGAGGCTGAGGCAGGAGAACCCACTGAACACTTACCACTGCACTCCAGCCTGGACAACAGAGCAAGACTCCATATTTTAAAAAAATTTACCAATGAAGTGTAATTTTCATCAGGGAAAAAACTGGCCATTATAATGTATGCACACACATTTGCATATATTTTAAAACTTGTGTATTTACATTAATAAAAGTTTAGTGAAAACAATGGCCATTTTAGTAAAACAAAAATATTACCTTTAAACTCTAAACTTCAAAAGGAATGAAGCCTCCAACTTAATGTAATCAACTGCCACATCTTCTAAATTTATAGAAAATTTTCAGCCATAAAATACAAACTTTCCATATAGTATGTTTTCTTTCTTTCTTTTAAGACAGTCTCACTGTTGCCCAGGCTGGGAGTGCAATGGCGCCATCTCGGCTCATTGCAACCTCCACCTCCCAGGTCTAAGCAATTCTCCTACCTCAGCCTCCAGAGTAGCTGGGATTACAGGCGCCTGCCACCACGCTCAGCTAATTTTTTGTATTTTTAGTAGAGACGGGGTTTCACCATGTTGGCCAGGACGGTCTTGAACTCCTCAAACTCCTGACCTCAGGTGATCCACCCACCTTGGACTCTCAAAGTGCTGAGATTACAGGTGTGAGCCACCCTGCCCAGCCTGTATGTTTTCTTTTCTTCTTTTTTTTTGAGATAGCCGTTCTCTCTGGCACCCAGGCTGGAGTGCAATGGTGCAATCACAGCTCACTGTGGCCTGAAGCTCCTGGGGTTCAGGTGATCTTCCCACCTCAGCTTCCCAAGTAATTGGGACTAGAGGTGCATGCCATCATGCCAGCTAATTTTTGCATTTTTTGTAGAGACAAGGTCTTACTACATTTCCCAGGCTGGTCTTGAACTCCTGAGCTCAAGCCATCCACCTACCTAGTGCTCCCAAAGTGCTATGATTACAGGCATGAGCCACCACACCCGGTCTGTATTTTATTTTAATGAATTGCTCCTAATTTAAAAGATACATTTTAGACAAAGAATCCCCATGGAATATATTTTTTCATATTTTTGAGAAGTAGAGAACTATTGTTTTCATTTGTATCTTTTCCTTTTTAAGCCAATTATGAATAATTATGATGAAAAAATTAGCACCAATAACTACACTTACTAATAAGGATGGGAAAGTGACTTTAAAATTATTCTAAAGTAGTATTTTTAATATTCATCTACAATTATTATAATTCCCTATTGGCTAAGCTATTAGTTTTATCCTCCATACTATGTAACCATGACCCTGGAAATATCTGATTTCTTAGCCTCCTGGCTCAAACAATCCTACTGCCTCAGCCTCTCGAGTATCTGGGACTACAGGTGTGCACTACCATGCCCAGCTAAGTTTTCTGTATTTTTTGTAGAGACAGGGTCTCATACTATCTTGTCCAGGCTGGTCTTGAACTCCTAGGCTCAAGCAATCCTCTCACCTCAGCCTCCCAGTGCAGAGATTACAAGTAAGCCACTGCCCCTGGCCTCAAATGTTATTTATTTTTGAGGCACAAATATAGATGCTACTTTTGTAGAACAAAAATATGGTTTATGAATCTCAACAACAAAGTGCATGTTGGTGGGTATCAATTTAAATTAGAACTTGAGAAAAAAATTAGGTATTTACTACAAAATTTTAAATTTAAATGACTGGTTTATTTCCTTCATGAAGCAATAAAGCTGACTTTTCTAAAAAAGACAGTAGAAAGGAGAAAGAAGCAACTGACCCTCTACTTCTCTTGTTCTTTTCTCCTTTTTTTTTTGAGATGGAGTCTCACTCTGTAGCCCAGGCTGGAGGGCAGTGGCATGATCTCGGTGCACTGCAACCTCTGCCTCCTGGGTTCAAGCAATTCTCCTGCCTCAGCCTCCCAAGTAGCTGTGATTATAGGTGGCTGCCATCACGCCCAGCTAATTTTTCTATTTTTTGTGGGGATGGGGTTTTGCCGTGTTGGCCAGTGTGGTCTCGAACTCCTGACCTCAGGTGATCCACCTGCCTCAGGCCTCCCAAAGTGTTGGGATTACATGCGTGAGCCACTGCACCTGGTCCTACTTCCCTTGTTCTGTGATATGAAAATTATCCTAAGCTTTAAGATTCCCAAGAAAACAACTGAAAGAATGGGGATGCGGGTAAGCTTTGCTAACCGTGGCCTTCCCCATCCACCTCTTCCCCCAACTTTTCCCATAAAAGCAACCTCTACTAATATAACAAAGCATCTTTTACAAGTAGCTCCCTACAGGGATCCTATCTGTCCTTGAGTGCTTACCACAATCTGATTTCTGGACAGCTGACCCAAAGCTTGTTGATTTTACTGATCTTCAGAAAGCCACTGACTGGCTAGTCTTATTGGTGAACAGAGTCAAAAATCAGATGCCCCTGCCATGCTTTACAGAGTGAGGAGTTGGACAACACAGTTACGTTTGGCTGCACTGTGGTGAAACATATGAGGTTATCTTCTTTTTGTCTTCAATCAGCCACATTTGGGCTGAGTAGTTCTATTACATCTTCAAAAAAACTGAGCTCCAGTTCTTGATGGAAACAGAGGAAGGTCATTGAGGAGGTGGTTCAGCTCAAGAGCTAAGTGAAAAATGTCTTTTGATTCAGTCCTGCTTGTGGATAGAAGTCATCTTCGGGATGGAAGAGGGAGTGAGATGACCTAGAGTCTTGAATTGGTGGATCTGCAGGAACAGAAACTAAATACAGTGGAGACCTCTTAACTGAGTAACACCACGAGATGGATTTCCTGACAATGTGCCAATATAGGCTAAATATAAAGATTAAACATGTGCAATAAAAGTGATCATGCACGTGTTTTTCCAGATATCAAATGCATTTGTACCACTTTATGAATACGTTTTCTTAATAACTGATTATAAAACAATGTAAAAAAATACCAATTTAAGAAAAGTAGACCCATTCAAACAAAGAGCCTATAATTTTGCCTATAGGAATGGCATATCTCACATTTAAAAAGTCAGTTCTTCTTTCAAATGACTTTTTCTCCATATACAAAATACAATCTGTCTACTCCACATAATGTCAGTAATAACATACATCAAATTTTAATTTGAGATGGATCTTTCAGGCTTTTTTCAAAATCTCCTAAAGAAATGGAATTCAAATTATACCTCAAGGTACCAATTTAGAATAAGCTTTTTTCAAAATCTCCTAGAGAAATGGAATTCAAATTATACCTCAAGGTACTAATTTAGAATAATCTACCCGCTTACAAATTCTAAGACTTGCATTAACCAAGTTTATTCCTACATATCAAACAAAAGAAGAGTACGTATCATTAAGTCAGGCAATCTTTAAATGTGAGTAGTGGCCACCTGAAATTTCCCTCAAACTCTGATCTTTAAAAACTTTAAAGGCCCAGAACCAGATTACTGTGGATGTAATTTAAATTTTCTACATATATTTACAAGAGTTTTGATGAACATTTTGATTACTTACTTCTACTTAGAATTCAAACATGTAAATTTACTGTACATACTTTCTCTTTTTTTTTTGGGATGGAGTGGAGTCTTACTCTTTCACCCAGGCTGGAGTGCAATGGCATGATCTTGGCTCACTGCAACCTCTGACTCCCGGATTCAAGTAATTCTCCTGCCTCAGCCTCCCCAGTAGCTGAGATTACAGGCGCCGGCTACCACGCCCAGCTAATTTTTTTATTTTAGTAGAGACAGGGTTTCACCATGTTGGTCAGGCTGGTCTAGAACTCCTGACCTCATGATCTTCCTGCCTCAGCCTCCCAAAGTGCTGGGATTACAGGCGTGAGCCACCACGCCTGGCCCGTATATACTGTCATAATTATTAGACCAGGAATCAGCAAACTATGGCTGGTTGGTCAAATGGAGCCTGCCACCGATTTTTGTAAATAAAGTTTTACTGGGACACAGCCATGCTTCTTCATTTATATACTGTCCATGGCTAATTTTATGCTGCAACAGCAGAAAAAGTAGTTATGACAAAGACCACAAAACCTAAAATATTTACAGCTTAGCTGGCCCTTTATAGAAAAAGGTTGCAAACCCCTGATATAGGCAGTTATTAAAACATATGTAATACAATTACTTTAAATAGTTTTTAAATGAAACAGAAATAACAGGTAGAATTAAAATGAGTTATAAGTCAATCATAACAAATTTACCACAAAAAGAAAAAAAAATGTAAAGCAAGTCCCAAGAAGACACTTCATCTGGCTTTGATTCAGATGAATAATTTGATCTTTACATATAGAATATATATACATATATATGTAAATGCTATAAAACTAACATTCAAGAATATACAGATACATGCTATGGAAATGTTCATTTAAAAATGGTTAATTTTTCATGTGAATTTCACCTCAATAATTATTTTTTTGTGAGACGGAGTCTTGCTCTGTCACCCAGGCTGGAGTGCAATAGTGCACTCTTGGCTCACCGCAACCTCCGCCTCCTGGGTTCAAGCGATTCTCCTACCTCAGCCTCCCTTGTAGCTGGGATTACAAGCGCATGGCACCATGCCCAGCTAATTTTTTTTGTATTTGTAGTAGAGATGGGGTTTCACCATGTTGGTCAGGCTGGTCCTGAACTCCTGACCTTGTGATCCGCCCGCCTCAGCCTCCCAAAGTGCTGGGATTACAGACATGAGCCACCGTGCCCAGCCAATAAATTTTTTAAAAATAAGAATATATGTAGTACTTTATAGGTTTCTACCTTTAAGTGGGCCACATCATAGTATAGTGGTTAAATATTTAAGTTACATCTTACCTAATAATGTGGTTTCTCCAAAATCTCTTAGATCATCTCAGACCCTTGTGTATATTTCTTCTTTGCCAGTAGATGGAGACAACACCACTGAAAGTTTAAAAGACATCATTCCCTGTTTAAAGGGAGCTTGCTGGTCTGAAAACTGGGGGAACCCTAACCCAAAGATTTCTTCATTTATTTTTTAAAAGACAGACAGAATGGCTATGCCAAAACCAGAAATCCAAGGGAATGTACCCAATATTAACTATGGATAGCCTCAAAAATTTATTGAAGAGTAACTAAACTCTGTCTGTGATGTGGTTACTAAATCATATTAAAATGCAATCATCTCTATAGCTTGTAAAGTTCAAACTACCTGCTCTGTGCTCCCATTAATGCTAGATCATTTATTTTTCAGTTTCAGAAAGTGTAACTCACAATATATAAGAAAAAAAGTTCTCTGAATTCCACAGATGCAGTACATATATGTACTTTTTGAACTAGACATATATGCTGCTAGAAGCTTTTTATTCAAAATAAGACAACTATCCAGACCCACATGAAATAATAAGAACTTTAAAAAGAGAGTTAAAACAGAAATGGTAGAAGCAGTGGGAAAAAAATTCAATTTTATGATCATACCGAAGAGAAATACTCATGAAAGAGAAAAATCAAATTTACCTACTTAAGTTTCTTATTTTACTACTAAAAATTACATAAACAGATGAAAAACTATCTGTAACAAATTTCAATTTCAAACCTAGAAGCTTAAGAAGTCACCTCAAAATCATTTATCTATATTTTTCAATTAATAGCTTTCCTTTCCAAATTCAAAGCCATTTTTTTTCAAATGCAATCATGAAAAAAACCTAAAAAGCAAAAAACAAAGAAAAACCTTAAGGTTATCAAGCTAAAAAGAGAAAACTAAGATATGACTATACTATTTAGATCTACCACAAAGACTTCTGTCCTTAAAGTCCACTAAACAAGAACCACCAAATGGATAGAAAATGTCTCAAGAAAAATATTTGCCTTAAACCAAATAACAAGCTTTGAAAGGGAACAGAAAAGTCTTTAATTTTTAATTTTATGTATATTTTGCTTATCCCCTGATTATCAGGACCAAAATCTGCTTACATAAAAAGTGAATTCAGTATTCATATATTTATTGCCACAGCTGCAATACCTACCTGACGTTAAAACTAGACAACTAAAATAAATCCTTTTACAACTCATTACTAGACAAAGTAGGTTAAACTAGCCATGAACCACAAACTTCTTTTTAACTCTTAAATTTCATGATTTCTGTGAGACAACAACTATTATCTGACAAGAAAAGTATAACCACATTCTAACTGCCTATTAAAAGCACATAAACAACCAAACACCTTTTCATCATCCACATGGCAAATGCTCTGACTTAATTATTAAGTTAAGCTTTAGGCTGGCTCCCTCTTGACAGACAACAAACTTTTTGATCCCCAATCTCTGAACAACTATTATATAATGAAAATAATGCTAATTAAATAACAACCTCCAAAACAGAAAGTCACTTTGCAATTTTCAAAGTGAACTCACTTATATTATTAATCTTATAATAATGGGAAGATCTTAAAGTAAAAACAACGGCCAGCACACATAATCCACAGTGAAATGTTAATAATATTTGTATTTTGCACTGTTACCTTTCCATCAGCTCCGATGAGAGAGAAATGCTTAAACCCAAACACCTTAAGTAAAGCAGTAACTAGAAAAGTGTCCTGGAATTCTGAGATTAATAATAAAAGAGATGTACTGAAGTGTAATTTTCACAGACCACATTATTTCTACAGGAAATAAAATGACCAACAAGGAATGAGTTTTCTTTGTATTAATCTGATTTTTGGAAAACAAAAACACCAGGAGTTAACCTGGCAAGTTCCTCTTGGGGATCTATGATATCAGTGCTCCTGCCTCCACCTGCTGGCAAACAGATTACGAAACTAGCAGAGATCATCAGGGTAAGAAAGTTAGCATTTTTGGAATAACAAATTAATGTTGTTTTATGTAATATCTAGCATGATGCTAATTTTGTTAATAAATTATTAAAATGTTGATGAAATCCATTATACTTCTATAGAAAAACACATTTAATGTTACATACACACAAAAAAATTACAAAAGATTTCTTTCTTCAGAATGTTACCTATCAGGCCAAAAATCACTTAAAAAAATGTTAATTACCTGATAAATGACATCTTGGAAAAGGACTGGAAAAGTAAGTGCTGCATCTTCTAGCTCATTTAGACTACAGTGCACTAGTGTTTCATCCTTAAAATAAAAAACACATATTGAATCAAACAAGATAGAAAAAGAAACTTCAAAGGATAATTTTATGTATTTGTAATCACCAAAAACACTAAAGCACCCACTCATATGTGGACTTTTACATTTATAATATATTACTATATGTGGCACAGCAATGTGGGATAGGAGTTTCTAAAGTCACCAGTTCTCAAATGTAGCTCCTGGACCAGCAAGTAGCATCAACATCATTTGAGAACTAGTTAGAAATGCAAATGTTAACTTCACTTCTGATGATCAAAAACTCAGGAGAGGGGATGGGGCTCAGCAATCCCTGTGTGTTTTTTTGTTTGTTTTTGTTTTTTATTTTGAGATGGAGTTTCCCTCTGTTGCAGTGGCACGATCTCAGCTCACTGCAACCTCTGCCTCCCAGGTTCAAGCAATTCTCCTCCCTCAGCCTCCCAAGTAGCTGGGATTACAGGCGTCAGCAACCATGCCTCGGTAATTTTTGTATTTTTAGTAAAGACAGGGTTTCACCACATTGGTCAGGCTGGTCTCGAACTCCTGACCTCAAGTGATCCACACACCGTGGCCTCCCAAAGTGCTGGGATTACAGGAGTGAGCCACCATGCCAGATAGCAATCTTTTTTTTTTTTTTTTTTTGGAGACAGAGTCTCGAGATGTTGCCCAGGCTAGAGTGCCGTGTTGAGATCTCAGCTCACTGCAAACTCTGCCTCCTGGATTCAAGGGGTCCTCCTGCCTCAGGATCCTGAGTAGCTGGGACTACAGGTGCGTGCCACCACGCGTTAATTTTTTTGTATTTTTAGTAGAGACAGGGTTTTCATCGAGTCAGCCAGAATGGCCTCAAACTCCTGACCTCATGATCTGCTGGCCTCGGCCTCCTAAAGTGCTAGGAGTACAGGCGTGAGCCACCATGTCCGGCCTAGCAATCTCTTGTTTTTAGAAGCACTTCAGATGACTCTGACACATAATCAAGTTTGAGAAGCACGGCTCTGAGTTCTGTAGTTGCCACCTTTTAGTTAAACCTACATGCATGCTACTTTCTTATAAATAGTAAGTTTAAGTGTAGAATCTAATTATTTAAAAAATATATTCTGTTCATGTAACTCCTTATCCTCCAACTTTTTATAAAGCATCTTACTTTAAGTAGGTGTTTTAGTATCTCAAAAATTATGTTTCATACACAGTTTTACTAAATAGCAAACAATGAAAACTTCTCATCTTTAATTACCAGATCTTGTTTTCTCATTAAAAGAATAAGAAAGTAAGGTGAGTTCAAATAAGGCAGGCACAAATATTTATGTCCATTTCTCAAACCTTGAATGCTCAAAAAACAAAAAAAGGCTTTCATTAGTATAAAGTGACAGAATTTAAAAAAAAATAATAAACTGGCTAGTAATAATCCCTTAAATTTTCAGTACATTTAAGATCAGTTAAAATAAAACACAAATGTTCATCCTTTGTAATTCCACAACTTATTAGCTGGAGTGCTTCTTTTAACCTAAAGTTAAACTCTGGGACGGCAAAGAGCAAAAAATACTCTAGATATGCCTCATTTTAATAGCATATCAGACTAAGCATTTCATGGTGTTCTCTTAGCTTCTTAAGTATTTTCTTTATTACAACTGAATCATAACAAATCCTAATACTTCTTCATCTATTGCCTATTAAATGTTGATTATTCTTCATCTACTTCTGTAAAATTATTTATGCTCTGCCAATTCTTAATTTTCCTTCTCTATTACCTGCACACTACATTCAAAATAATAGGGTCAAACTTGACCACATCAACTCCTAAACTCAAAATCACCTTTTTTTTGTTTTTTTGGAGACAGAGTCTCACTCTGTTGCCCAGACTGGAATGCAGTAGCACAATCTCAGCTCACTGCAACTTCTGCCTCCAGGGTTAAAGTGGTTCTCCTGCCTCAGCCTCCTGAGTAGCTGGGTCTACAGGCACATGCCACCACACCCAGCTAATTTTTGTATTTTTAGTAGAGATGGGGTTTCACCATGTTGCCAAGATGGTATCGATCTCCTGAAAGACCCTGTGATCCACCTGCCTCAGTCTCCCAAAGTGCTGGGATTACAAGCGTGAGCCACCATGCCTGGTCAAAATCATCTTTTTCATTGTCTCCCCTGACCTGCATATCAAATCTGTACTACTTATAATCAGTTTCAAAATTTTATTTTTATTTATAATCAAATAAGTACTTTAGGACATCTGGATACTTCTCTTTGGCTAGGCAAAAACTAAGCTGCTGAACTCTTCAAAACACAATTATATATGCTAATTTAAAATTTAAAATAATAGACTTCTTCCTCAAGATAAACTTTCTTTTTTTTTTTTTTTTTTTTTTTTTGAGGCAGAGTCTCACTGTGTGAACAACCTGAACAAGGTTGTGCTGTGGCACAATCTAGGCTTACTGCAATTTCTACCTCATGGGTTCAAGTGATTCTCCTGCTTCAGCTTCCCAAGTAGCTGAGATTACAGGCATGCACCACCACACCCAGCTAATTTTTATATTTTTAGTAGAGATAGGGTTTTACTCTACTGGTCAGGCTAGTCTCCAGCGCCTGTACTTAGGTATTTGCCCGCCTTGGTCTCCCAAAGTGCTGGGATTACAGGTGTGAGCCACTATGCCCAACCTAGATAAATTTTCTTTCTTTCTTTCTTTCTTTTTTTTGAGACAGAGTCTCACTCTTTCACCCAGGCTGGAGTGCAATGGCGTGATCTCGGCTCACTGAAACCTCCGTCTCCCAGGTTCAAGTGATTCTTCTGCCTGAGCCTCCTGAGTAGCTGGGATTACAGGGGCGTGCCACCACGCCCGGCTAATTTTTGTATTTTTAGTAGTGACGGGATTTCACCATTTTGGCCAGGCTGGTCTCGAACTCCTGACCTCATGATCCATCTGCCTCGGCCTCCCAAAGTGCTGGGATTACAGATGTGAGCCTCTGTGCCCAGTTTCTTCCTTCTTTTAAAACTGAAACGGTATCAGGCTTTGCTGCTCAAGCTGCAGTACGTGACAAAATCATAGCTCACTGGCCTCAAGGGATCCTCCTGTCTCAGCCTCCCAAGTAGCTGGTACCACAGGGTTGCACCACCAGGCCCATTCATTTTTTGCAGAGCCATGGGTCTCACTATGTTGTTTAGGCTGGTCTTTAATTCCTGGGCCAAATGGAGGCTCAAAGTGCTGAAATTACAGGCAAGAGCCACCGTGCCTGGCTAAGATAAATTTTCTATGAGAACTAAATCACATCTCCAATTATAGGGTACCAGAAACAAATGCTTAATACTATTTTCCAATATGACATGAGATACATTTTTTTTTTACCAATATCAAAAATTAGTTCCTTTCCCAATCCCACTGCTTTACTTTACCAGCCTTAAAAAAAGTAAACAAACTTTAAAAATGCAAAATTAATAAGAAATTAGAGGCAGATGGGAAATGTGACTATATATTAAATTTGGTTAGCAAATAGATAATTGTTTTCAAAGCTCTTCTGGTACCCTAAAATATCATTTTTTTTTTTCAAGAAACAATCTTGCTCTGTCGCCATGGCTGGAGCGAAGTAGCATGATCTCAGTTTACTGCAACCTCTGCCTCCTGGGTTCTAGGATTCTCATGCCTCAGCTTCCTGAGTAGCTGGGATTACAGGTTTATCACCATGCCCAGCTAATTTTTGAATTTTTAGTAGAAAATGGGTTTCACCATGTTGGTAAGGCTGGTCTGAAACTCCTGGCCTCAAGTGATCCACCTACCTTGATCTTCCAAAGTTCTCGGATTACAGGCATGAGCTATTGCCCTGAGCCCCTAAAATACAAATTTTTAAATCATATCGGAGATCATATTAAAAACTTTTTTAGTATTAAGAAATTGTGCTTTTGAGACTATTAATCAAAAGTTTATTGGTATAATATATACATATATAAATAAGGGTTATGGTCTTGCATATGGTTAATTCAGTTGACCCAAACTATATTTGGTCCTTCAGGAAAACATGATCCTAACAAAAAAGGAGAAAGCTAAAACAGACATGATTTTAAAAAATAATTTCACCCGTTTATTCTCTCTACCTCTAGAGACTTACCAAGTCTAAAACTAGGGAGAATTCCGGTGTGCTTCTTGTTTTCAACGGAAGAGCAGGTTTCCTATTTAGTTGTTCTTCTGTCAGTGGCGGGACATGTTTGATGAAATAATAGCTATAAATCAGATTTTTAAAAAATTTCAACATTTTACGTTTTATAAATATAAAACATTACTAAGCTCAGCCCATTTAAAAGTCTATAAAGCAGTTAACCCAGAAAACAAAACTTATAAAACATGTTAATAAAAGTGAAAATATAGAAATTACTGTCTCGATAAATCAGTCTCACTCTATCACAGCTTACTGTAACCTCTGCCTCTTGGGCTCAAGTGATCCTCCTGAATAGCTGGGATTACAGGCGTGTGTTACCACGCCCAGCCAATTTTTGTATTTTTTATAGAGACAGATTTTGCCATGTTGCCCAGGCTGGTCTTGAACTCCAGGGCTCAGTCTGCCTGCCTGGGTCTCTCAAAGTGCTGGGATGAGCCACTGCACCCAGCCCCAGTAAAAGTTGTACTACCTACAGGTTACATATCTTGGCAATGTAGTATTTAGCCACCAATTCACATATATAACGAACTTTCATCATGCTCCAAAAAGAAGGGGGGGGGAGGGGGGAGGGGGGTGGCGGGAGGAAGGAAGGAAGAAAAAAAAAACAACTCACGGGTCAAATACTTCCCAGTCTTCTTCATAGGTAGCCTCTGCATGGGCTGATGAATAACCACTATCTGGAGTTACTGGTGCTGTTTAACACAGTGAAAGACAAAATGTTGTTTTTACTTAATGCTTCATGAAATGCACATTTTTACTGCTCCTATGTAAGATCTTCCTGAAGCCCTGTAATACACATTTTTACTGCTTCTATATAAGGTCTTCCTGAAACCCTGTGTATTTTAAAGACAGAAATAATTTGTAAACAACACATAAAAGCAAATTTATTCATAGCTAGAATTAAGATGCTTATCAGCTAAGAGAAAATGTACTACTTATTAATAGAAAAACATACTCTAAAAAATGTAATCTCTTAATTGTATGATGTTTACATGTAATCACCAAAAAAAATTTCTTGGTGCTCTTATAGGTGTAACAGTTCAAAAAGCGCCTTGTATACACAGGCAGTCAGTAAATGTATGCTAACATTAGACTCAAATGTTTTTTTTTTTTTGAGACGGAGTCTCATTCTGTTGCCCAGCCTGGAGTGCAATGGCACAACTCAACTCACTACAACCTCTGCTTCCCAGGTTCAAATGATTCCTCTGCCTCAGCCTTCTGAGTAGCTGGGATTATACGTGCGCACCATCATGCCTGGCTAAGTTTTATACTTTTAGTAGAGATGAGGTTTCACCATGTTGGTCAGGCTGGTCTCAAACTCCTGATCGCATGATCTGCCTGCCTCGGCCTCCTCTCAAAGTGCTGGGATTAAAGGTGTGAGCCACCGTGCCTATCCCCAATGTAGTTTTTAAACCTGAGATCTATAAACAGTCTTTAAAAGGTTCATGAACCCTTTGAAGATTTATTTTTAAAAAAAATTGTATGTACATGTTTCCAGGAATCTCAAGTTAAGATATGTGGCCAGGCACACCGGCTCAGGTCTGCGATCCCAGCACTTTTGGAGACCGAAGTGGGCGGATTACCTGAGGTCAGGAGTTCGAGAGCAGCCTGACCAACATGGAAAAACCCCCATCTCTACTAAAAATACAAAATTTGCTGGGCATGGTGGCACATGCCTGTAATCCCAGCTACTCAGGAGGTTAAGGCAGAAGAATCACTTGAACCTGGAAAGCAGAGGTTGCAATGAACCAAGGTCGCATCACTGCACTCCAGCCTGGGCAACATGAGCAAAACTCCATCTCAAAAAATATATATATAAATAAAATAAATTAAGAAATGTTACTCTATGCAGACACTGTTCTTTATTTTATTTCTTTTGAGATGGAGTCTTCCTCTGTCACATAGGCTGGAGTGCAGCGGCACGATCTCAGCTCACTGCAACCTCCACCTCTGGGGTTCAAGTGATTCTCCTGACTCAGCCTCCCGAGTAGCTGGGATTACAGGTGCCTGCCACCACACTCAGCTAATTTCTATTTTTAGTAGAGAAGGGGTTTCAGCATGTTGTCCAGGCTGGTCTTGAACTCCTTACCTCAGGTGATCCACTCACCTTGGCCTCCCAAAGTGCAGGGATAACAGGTGTGAGCTAACTCGCCCAGCCAAAAATTGTTCTTTTAGTCAGTCTGTCTTTTTTTTTTTTGAAACAGGGTCCTGTTCTGTTACCCAGGCTGGCGTGCCATGGAGCAAACACTGTGGTCTTGACCTGGGCTCAGGCAATCCTCCTGCCTCAGCTTCCCAAGTAGGTAGGGGACTACAGGTGTACCACACCTGGATAATTAAAAAAAATTTTTTGTAGAGACAAAAATCGGTCTCATTATGCTGCCCAGGCTGGTCTCAAACTCCTGAGCTCAAGAGATCCTCCCTTCTCGGCCTCCTTAAGTGCTGGTGAGCCATCGTGCCTGATCAAAATCACTGCTTTATAAGACACATTATTTTACTTCTAATTTATAAACAACTTAAAAATGATCCAGAAGTAATTCTATATTGCATGCCATAGTTCATTCCCAGTTTGAGCTAAGATCATATCATTTGATAGAGCTTTAGAAATTATACTGGGAATTTTTCAAGACAATAATTACAACTTAAATGTAAGGAGAAGACAAACGTAACTTATTATTATTATTTTTTTATTGCATTTTAGGTTTTGGGGTACATGTGAAGAACATACAATATTGTTGCATAGGTACACACGTGGCAGTGTAATTTGTTGCCTTCCTCCCCTTCACCTATATCTGGCATTTCTCCCCATGCTATCTGCCC
>CAUYQU010060734.1:0-12972 GCA_963574635.1 Cheracebus regulus | reverse complement strand
GACTTTCAGATTGGGTCTCTGAGTGGACGTCTGGCTTGTTGGTGATGAAGTTTTTTCTGTTTCTTAGTTTTCCTTCAGTGGACGCCCCTTCCCCACAGAGCTAGGTCTTCCTGGGTTCAGCTGTGCTTGCTGTGAAACTCTCAGTCCTCAGTGCTTTCAATTGCTGTTCTCCTTGTGGGAATGGGACCAGTGGAGCCTGACTAAAAGGGCACCCAGTCCCGTACATTCCACACTGAGAAGCGATGTGCCGGGGCGCCGGCAAAACAGCCGCTCTGGCCAAAAGAGTCACGCTGGTGATCTGTGTGGCTCCTCCCCTGGGAATCTCCCTGTTTGTGGGCAACAAACATTTGTCTGAAATTGCAGTGTCCACTCGCTCTCTGTGCTTTCACTGGGAGCTACAATCCTGAGCTGCTGCTAAGGGGCCATCTTGGATGGCGGACGCCCGTTCCCCACAGAGTTGGACCTTCCCGGGTTCGGCTGTGCTTGCTGTGAAACTCTCAGTCCTCAGCGCTTCCAATTGCTGTTTTCCTTGTGGGAATGGGACCAGCCGAGCCAGACTAAAAGGGCACCAGTCCCACATACTCCGCACCAAGAAGTGCTGCTCCGGGGCGCCGGCAAAACAGCCGCACCAGCCAAAAGAGTCACGCTGGCGACCGGTGGGGCTCTTCTGCTGGAATCTCCCAGTCTGTGGGCAACAAAAATTCATCTGAAAGTGTGGTGTCCACTCGCTTTCTGCGCTTTCCCTGGGAGCTACAATCCTGAGCTGTTGCTAATCGGCCATCTTGGATATCTCTCCCCGAAAATTCCCTCTTGAATTTCACCTTTGCTGGGCTTGGTTAGGTCTGTGGAGTCTTGTCTAATCTTTCATTTGAAAGCCCTTAGGTACTTGGGGGCTTTTTGACCTTCTTCTGAATCTTCTCATCTCCTGGCTAAACAGCTCTAGCCTCCCCTAACCTTTCACTCTTGGCCACTGACTTCTGGAAGTACTCTGGTGTACCCAGGCCCAGAGCCAACAGCATGTGATCTGGCCCAGATGGAGACTGGCAAGGCATGGCTCCTCCTTCATGTTGACACCCCGGGTTCACTGACACAGCTCCAAATGCATCAGTCACATCATGTGCTGACTCAAGTCAACACAGACCCAGAGCCGTTTCCTGTGGGCCACCGACCTTCTCTCACTGCAGCATGCCCTATGTAGGCAGTGGATGTCTCTAAAGTGCAAGACTCAAGAGTTCTTTTTATTAAATGTCTTTTCTTGAAATGTCTTTCTAGGGCAGTCACATTGCAGTGCACAGCCCACTGGCTCATCTCTATAGCGAGCCTCAGCTCTCAAAGGGCGGGGGAGTCCTCTGGTTCCTGCACCTCCCCCGCAGTGCCTGGAGCATGCGCCACTGGTTGTGCTGCAGTTAGAGTCTAGGTTTGACAAAGACCCTATCCAGCTTTGGCTTCTCTATGCCTCTGAGTTTGGGGAAGAAAATAGGGCTATGGCAAACTTATTCCACAGTGAGAGACCCCACCTGCTCCTGGAGATGTGGAGAAAGAGGGGTAGTTAAGAGTGCTTGTGGTTCTTGGGAATGGCAGGAACAAAGGGGAGTTGAAGGGAGAAGTTTGGACAGAACTGGGTAGAAGGCAGAGAGAAACCTGGAGCCTGGCATGGCTTGGGGACCAGGCTATAACCAGTCCCAGTCTCAATGCAGCAAAGAAAGCCCTGCTATGGAATGGGGAGTCTGAGAGCAGGGGAAGGCTCCATCCCAGGCCAGGAAAACACCTGACCTCATGGGCTGGAGTCATTTCTTTCTCTCTCTTTTTTTTTTTTTAGAGATGGGGTCTTGCTATGTTGGCCAGGCTGGTCTTGAACTCCTGGGCCCCAGCAATCCTCCCACCTCAGCCTCCTGAGTTGCTGAGATTATAGGCATGAGCCATTGCACCCATGGTACCTAACTTCTGCCTGACTTGCTGCTGGCTCTTGGGTTCCTGGCCAGGACAGGACATGGAACGTGGGTAAGGGCCATAGACCAATTGTATGGCTCACCCTAGCAGGGCTGCTCTCGAATCCAGTCTTGCTTTTGCGGAAAGAGCTCCCTGAGAAGGCCTGCGTGAGGCAACTGAGTGAAACACAGGCAAAGTAAGGAAGAGAGAAGAGGTCGAGCCTTACCAAGGGCACAGAGCCAACTGCCCAGAGCAAGTGAAGTCAGAGAGATGGGAATCCCCAGGCCATGAGCCAAGGCTCCTCTAAGAGGGACAAGGGAGCTAGTGCCAAGTCCATGAAGGTTGACCAGAAGCCTCAGGCAAGGATTATTGTTATTATTATTATTTTCTGCAGGGGGCAGGTCTGGAAGCTGCTTCCTCATTCTGGTACCACATCCAGATCACAGACTGGTAGGCTTAAGAAGTCCTCCCTGATCTGGCAGTGGGGTCACCACCCAGAACTCATGCCGCGCTACTGCCTGAGTCACTTATAGTAATGACAACTCACACACACAGCACATTCTGGTTCCCGATTCACTGTCATCTGAGAGAGCCCAGCACCCAGCTGCTTCCACATCTCTCAATCCCCTGCTCCTGGCACATTACTCTACAGAAGCTCGACATTTTTAGTTGAATGAATGAGACTTCCAGATTCCTCTCAGCAAACAGGCCAGATACTGCAGTGTGGAGGCCATGTTTCCATGAGTCCTACTTCCCACCTGAGCCTGAGGTCCCCAGGCTGAAAGAGCAAGCTGGTCCACAGGAGAAACCCCTTGGGGTCTGTCCTTCCCCAAGGTTGGGGTGCCTCTTGGGGAGCTGGCTATAGGGCTGGTGCTGTGCTCCCCACCTCCCACAAGGGTTGTCTTCGCTTTCTCCACGAGTAGGTCTGCCTAGACAGGCCTGGCTGGCAGTGCTCCCAGCTGGGGAAATGGAATCTCTTTGTATCTGAGGGCCTGGGGCAGGCTGACAGCCCAAGGGATTGGGTGTCAGCAGCATGGGCTGCCCTGCCCAGCCTGAGACACTCAGGCCTGCAGGTACCTTGGGGCAGAAAGCCAGGCTTCTCATCCTGAATTGGAGACAGGCTTTGGCTCATTGTGCAGAATCAGAAGGACTCCAGCCTCACAGGCTAGAGCCAAAATCCAGCCCTAGTTTACCTGGGATGACAGCAATGACCCCTAAGGTGGGCAGCACTTTGCTGTCAGTGCTTTACAACGTTTGATTTTTGTTTTTGTTCTTGTTTGTTTTTGAAACGGAGCCTCGCTCTGTCACTGAGGCAGGAGTGTAGCAGTGCAATCTCAGCTCACTGCAACCTCCACCTTCCAGGTTCAAGTGATTCTCCTGCCTTAGCCTCCTAAGTAGCTGGGATTATGGGCACCCACCACCATGCCAAGCTAATTTTTATATTTTTTTGTAGAGATGCAGTTTCACCATGTTGGCCAGGCTGGTCTCGAACTCCTAACCACCCGCATTGGTCTCCCAAAGTGCTGGGATTACAGACGTGAGGCACTGCATGCGGCCAACATCTTTTTTTTTTTTTTTTGAGACAGGGTATTACTCTGTTGCCCAGACTGGAGTGCAGTGGCACGATCACAGCTCACTACAGCCTCAGCCTCCCAAGGCTCAGGTGATTCTCCCACCTCAGACTCGAGAGCTGGGATTACAGGCATGGGCCACCATGCCAGGCTAATTTTTGAATTGCCTCGTTATGTTGCCCAGGCTGGCCTCAAGAGATCTACCTGCCTCAGCCTCCTAAAGTGCGGGGATTACAGGTGTGAACCAGGCCCCTGGTTCCTTAAATGAATAATTAATAGGGCACTTTATGGGGGCTGTCCCGTTAAGCCTTATAACAAAGATCCTCATTTTAGATGAGGCCTCTGAAGCTTGAGGCGGATCCAGGGTCCAAACCTTGCTTTAATTTATATCAGAAAAGGCAGAATACAGAGAAAACCCAGAGTTTTGAATCCCACAGGCTGGACAAGTTACAAGAATAATCATAGCAACACTGACAAACTGCCAGAAGTAACACATGATACGAGGATATACACATGACCTGGCACGCAGCAGGTATTCAGCAAAACTCACTTTCTGCCCCTTCCCCTTTCCCTTCACTGAGCAGAAGCCATCTCCCCTTTGTGGGGCTCAGCATGGCCCCAGCTCCACTTCAGGCTGAAAGCTTCTGGAAAAACATCTGGAACCTGTCCTGTTGGCTGAGGCAGAGGTGGCTGGAGGGGCCTCAGGCTATTGTCCCTGGAGTTCACAGAGCCACAATGCTGAAACAGAAGAAACTCAGCCATCAGTGCAATGAAACTCCTTATTTAACAGACAGGAACCCAGGGCCAGAGAGGGCTCGAGGGGCCCACAGCTCCTCAGGTGTCCAGACAGGGCCAGTACCCAGAAGCTCAGCAGGCAGTCATGTGCCCGGTCCCTGATGCTCTGAAGCTCCCTTCTGAGCTCCCTCCCCTGGCTGGTGGAAGGAGAGGGCAGCCCAGCAGATAAGCCTGTCTTCTCCGCAAACACTGCATTCTGGGGAAATGGCCTCCAGAGTAGGAGGCCCATGGGGCCCTAGCAGGGAAAAGCTGAGGCCGCTCGTTTCAGAGTTCCCTGCGTCTTGGCGGGCAGGCAGGCTGGGGAGTGAGCTCCCTGTGCTGGGTGGTGAGTCACTCCCTAGCATGGCCAGGTCCAAACTCAAAGCTCAGCATTCCGGAAAGTGTGCAAGTCCATGTGAGCGGGGGTGGTGAATAGACTGAGGAAGTGGCGATAGGGCTGGCTCGGGCAGATTAGCTGTGGCCATTCCCACAGAATCTCTGCCACTTCCTCCTGTGTCCTTAGCTTCTCAAGCCCAGTGAGTCCCCTTCTTTCTCCTGCTTGGGACCTACAGAAGGGCCAAAGCTTCTCTACTCTCTGTGGTGCCACAGCAGGTAGCCCTGGCTTCTGAGGTGACAATGGTCAGCCCTCTCATCTCTATGGACTAGAAAACCTTCCTCATGCTGGGCGTGGTGGCACATGCCTGTAATCCCAACACTTTGGGAGGCCAAGGCAGGTGGATTGCTTGAGCCCAGGAGTTTGAGACCAGCCTGGGAAACATGGCAAGACATTGTCTATACAAAAAATACAAAAATTAAATGGGCATGGTGGTGGGCATCTGTGGTCTGATCTACTTGGGAGGCTGAGGTGGGAGGATGGCTCAAGGCTGCAGTGAGCCAAAATCATACTACTGTATTCCAGCCTGGGCAACAGAGAGAAACCCTGTCTCAAAAAACAAAAACAAAAACAAAAAACCCTAGCATTTTGGGAGGCTGAGGCAGGTGGATCACCTGAGGTCGGGAGTTTGAGACCAGCCTGACCAACATGGAGAAACCCTGTCTCTACTAAAAATACAAAATTAGCTCGGCATGGTGGTGCATGCCTGTAGTCCCAGCTACTCGGGAGGCTGAGGCAGGAGAATCGCTTGAACCCAGGAGGTGGAGGTTGTGGCAGCTGGACAACAAGAGTGAAACTCTGTCTCAAAAAAAAAAAAAAAAAAAAGAAAAGAAAACCTTCCTCAGTAGATCTTCAGTGTCTGGGAAGAAGGTAGAGCAGGGATCATCAAGTCCATTTTACAGATGAGGAAACTGAGGCTCAGAGAGGTCCAGTGGCTCATCTATTCCCCAGCTCCCAAGACTCATGCACTTTCCACTCTACTACACACTGTCCTCCTGATTTAAGGCTTTGTCAAGCTGGCCCAACAATCCCTTTGAAGCAATTATCCCATGCCAGTTCATGGAACCCAAGGGTGGTGGAGGCAGCTACCAAGGGCAAAGTTTGGAGCTAGCACAGAAAGGACACAGAAGAAGAGCAAACACCTCTTCTCTAGTAGAGGCCTAGTGGTTTCCAGGCTTCCTGCCACTTTCCTGGGAGGGTCCCTGGCCTGGGCATGAAGGGGAGTCAGGCCGATATCCCTGGCTGGGTGGGAGGGTCCTACAGCCTACAGAACTTAGGAGGGGAGCGGAGCCTTGCTTAGTGGGCATTTACTTGTCTCTGGCTCTTTTTATTTATTTATTTATTTATTTATTATTTTTTGTAGAGAACAAGGTCTCCTTATGTTGACCAGGCTGATCTTGAACCTCTGGGCTCAAGTGATCTTCATGCCTTGGCCTCCCAAAGTGCTGGGATTACAAGCAGGAGCCACAGTGCCCAGCTGACTCCAGCTCTTCAGATGCAGAACCTCAGCTGGATACAGGAGACTTGGGCTCTGAAATGAGCACCTGCAGATGGGCACTGGCTCAGGCAGACAGAAATGGCTTGGCTTAAAGGAGATGATGGACAAAAGGTGCTGGTGAGGAGGTTTTGAGGAAAACAGCCAGGGAAAGAACAAGCTACTTCACAGGGAGGGCCCCTGCCAGGACCCAGGGATGGGGCCACAGGGCCAGCCTGGTTGGTGGCAGTCTCCCAAAGCCTAATGAGTGGGCGGAGAGGAAAGCTGACCTGCGGCCCCAGCACAGCAGGCAGCACATGCTCACATGTGCTTCCTCATTCACTGCCTTTCATCCTCCCAAGAACCTGGGAAGGGAAACATCATGCTCTTGTCATAGGCCAAGAAACTGCCAGAGGCAACCACACGCGGTCAGTCTCAACCTTGAGTGGCCTGGGCTCCAGCAGGAGGACAAGCAGGGTGGTGACAGCAGGGTCTCTCGGCTGCTGAGAGGCTTGCTGCCCAGTCCTGGAGGGAGGACACATCAAAGGCTAGGAGGGCAGATGGCACTTACAGGTTTACAACTTCCACAGACACAGGCTTGTCTGTCCTGGCCTCGGGAGCTGTGAGAGGAAACCCCCAGGAAGGAGGAACTTTGGGATATCACAGCCATAAAAGAGGCCCCCATTCAGATATCAACCAGTTGAGTCACAGAAAGAAACTTCTCCTGGGGCCTCCTCTGTAAATTGTGGGGGTTAGACTGGATGGTTTCTATACTTTTAACAACTCTAAATGCCCCCAGAATGACTGGAGAAGTCCCCAGCCACACCCCCCAGTGGTGGTTAAGAGCATGGATGCTAGAGCCAGACCATGCTGGTTTAACTCTGTCACTTAGAAGCTGAGTTGAACTTGGGCAAGGAATTTAATCATTCCCTACCTAAGTTTCCTTATACAGGGATATCAGCCTCTATCTTCTGCCTGATAGGGCAGTTATGAGAATTCCCTGAGTTCACACATGAAAGGGCAGAGCAGGGCCTGGGGCATGCAAGGTGCTCTTTGTGCATGAGCGGAGCTGGTTCTGCTGATTGTCAGTACAGGCTTGTCTGTCTGTGCCCGCAGGGCTGGAGTGCAGTGGTGCGATCTCGGCTCACTGCAACCTCTGCCTCCTTTGTTCAAGCCAATTCTCCTGTCTCAATTTCCTGAGTAGCTGGGACTACAGGCACACACTACCACGCCCAGCTAATTTTTGTATTTTTAGTAGAGATAGGGTTTCACTATACTGGTCAGGCTGGTCTCAAACTCCTGACCTCAAGTGATCCACCCCCTCAGCCTCCCAAAGTTGGGATTACAGGTGTAAGCCACCGCACCTGGCCAGAAATGTGATTTCAAATCCATACTTCACATCAGGGTGTACGCAGCTGCTCCCACATGTCCTTTCTCCCTAAGAGTATCCTTCTCAAGATTTGACCTTAGAACACTGTTTAGGGTCCAATTTGGGGTCCCGTCTGGGGTTGGAGGATCCTGAGAGGCCCCACACCAGCTGTCAGGCAGGGGACAGGGCTGAAAGTTGGGTCTGTCACCTGGGAGCCTCTTTCCTGACTCTCAGGCTGCCTGTAAGGGTGACGCCTTCTGGGACTGAGGACCTCTAAACTTCCCACCTGACTGGTTTGGAGCTTTTTAAGGAAGGAAGTGAGTCAGCACAGTGTACCCCAGCAGTAACTGGCACTCTGGATTCTCCTTGGGGACAGCAGCCCTGGCAGACTTACAGCTGCTCTTTAAGCACTTGACCGAGGCCTTGGCTGGTGGGACAGAACAGAAGACTTGCTTTGCTGCGTTCAGATCCTGAGATGGGATACCTCAGGCTGGGACCTCTGAACAGCTAAGGACTCAGCATGAGGAGTGACCCCCGACCCGACCCCCGCAAGAGGATGCAGGGCCTGGGAAGCCAGCAGTTCTCCACAAGGCACATCTGGCCAGAGGTGAACCAGAGGAACAGGTGGGCCCCACCCAGGGCTCCACTGACTGTGCCTACCATTTGGGAAAGGGAGAACACTGTGACTGCCAGGTGTGTACACATCTGTCTCCACCTCAGATTCCAAGCATCTCAAAGGCAGGGACCGCCTCTTGGTCACTTCTGTCCCCTTCTCTCACACACTGTAGGTACCATATACATGCCTGAGGAGGCACTTTTCATACCTCTGATGGAATATGCTAGGTATAAATGCCTCAAAAATGAATAAGAAATGGTTATTTCCCCTTAAAAGGCTCATAGTTTCTCAAAGTATGAAGCCAGATAGAAAACCTGAAACACCACCTTCAGAGTAGAAAAGCTCCTGATGAGAGCTCTTCCATACTACACCAACCCCACCTCGCTCTGGAGCCTGACAGGGCCCAGGTGGACATGAGGTCTGACTTGGAGAGGGTCACTGTCCACTGTTCTCCATGTAACTTGCTATCACTTCAGACAAAGGCCACTGGGCACTACAGCCCTCATGTTGAAAAGAAGGGGCAGGAAGGGCCTGCCCTGAGATGGAGACAGAGAGAGGCAAAGAGCTGCCACCCTGCCCACAACAGAGGCTAGGCCCTGTCCCTCAGCCTCATGACTGGCCTGGGTCCTCAGTCCCTAACCTCCTCGAACTATCCCCCCATCTCAGCCCTCCATCAGAGCCGGACTGCCCACTTGCCCTCTCTGTCTGAGTTAATGGCACTTCTCTTCTCCCAGGCGGAAAACCTGGAGTGATCCTTGTATCTTGCTCATGTGGGTCAGGCCTGTGACCACTTGGCACCTGGACTCTCCCTTCCTTTCCCTTCTCACTGCCACCTCCTAGTTCTGCTCATCTGCTATGCAGCAGCCTTAGAGTGGTCTCCCCTGCCCCAAACCACTCTTCATGTGGACCATGGAGTGAATCACCTCACTTTCAACATGTCATTCCCCGGCTCAAAAGCACTTCTCTGATTATGGAAGAAAATCTAGCCTGGGCATTTGGTGCTGGTTACAATCGACTTTGATCTGGCCTTTCCATAGACTTTCCTTGCCTTCAAGTCTCAGCCACATTCCGAAATCCCATCTAAGCTTCAAGGCGCAGCTCTAAACCCTCGTCCTTGCGGGGTTCGTGGGGCACCTCCCTGTCTGCAGCCTGAGCCCTCCACGCTCACTGGGTCACTCGGCCTGCACGGCCACTGTGGCAGCTCGTGGGCATAAGTCCTGCGGCCTCTCCCAGCTCGTGGAGGGAGGTGCTCAGGCTCGGACGCCAGCACTGGAAGGGCCGTGGAAAGGAAGCGGTCCAACCCTCCTGTTTAAAGGTGAGGAAACAGGAGCTGAGACTGAAAGTGACAGCAAATTAAGGCCGGGGCTCGGATCCCCCAGCCCCGGGCGCAGGTCGGCTCTGTGCTTCCCCGGACCTCGCATCCCTTGGGTGGTCATAAAGCGCGCGAACCGACCGGAGCGAGCAGGCAAGCAGAAGCCAGAAAGGCAGGGCCGAGATGGAGGAAGGCGGAGAACGAGGGCCGGGGTCGCCAAGGGCCCGCAGGCCCGGCAGGGCCCAGACTCACTTTGCCGAGAGCGTGTTGATGGAGCCAGTAACGAGCATGAGCCCAGCCAGGAACAGCTGGTACTTTGTCCAGGCCATGGCGGCGGACCCTGGGGCTCGGTCCAGTCAGCTGTGCCGGGTCCCGACACCAGGGGGTCGCCTGCACGAGCGCTTCCGGGCCGGGCGTCACGTGACCCCCGCGGTCCCGCCCCGCCCGTTCGCCCCGCCCCCGGGGAGCGCGCGGCAGCCGCGGTGCAAGCGCTCTGCAGAGTCTGCCGGAGCGCTTTGGTGGCCACACTGCGGCCCTGGCAAATCACGGCCCAGGTCTTCCTATTTTTTTTTTCTTCTCTTCCCTGCCCTTTCCTGCTTTTTTTTTTTTTTTTTTTTTTGGTTGGGGGACGGAGTCTCGCTGTTGCCCAGGCCCCAGTGCAATGGCACGATCTTCGGCTCACTGCAATCTCCGCCTCCCAGGTTCCAGCCATTCTCCTGCCTCAGCCTCCCAAGTAGCTCGGATTACCGGCGCCCGCCACCACACTCAGCTAATTTTTTGTATTTTTAGTAGAGACAGGGTTTCACCATGTTGGCCAGGTTGGTCTCGAACTCCCGACCTCAGGTGATCCGCCCGCCTCGGCCTCCCAAAGTGCTGGGATTACAGGCGTGAGCCACTGCACCCGGCCTTGATTTCTTATTTTTATCTTTGGGACTTCCTGTTTGTAAAAGGGGCTGATGGGACAGTGCAATCAGGGCGCATCATGGATGTTACAGCATTTTGCAAATCGTTTCGAGAGGTTGAGCTGGGCTGTGTCAGAGAGAAGCCCTGAAGTGGGCCTGCCGGGAGTTCCCTGGGGACCCTGTAGAGAGGAGATTCCCACACTGGACGTTTCCACTTCGGGGCTCCTCTCTGACACTGCCCACTTTGGGTACAGTTAATATCTTTCAGCAAAGTGGCAAGGAATCTAGCTCCAGTTGCCAAGGATACCATTTTATAGCTGAGGACAGTAAATCCAGAGAAGCCAAGTGATTTGCTTAAGAACCTGCTGGTGAACAGTAGGGTAGGGATTTGCGTTGGGGTTCTCTAGTCTCCAAAAATCTGTTTCTTCTGCATGGCCCCTGCACCAAGCCCTGCTCACTGCTCCTTTGTGGACTCTGGTCACAGCTCAGAGACATCCAGGCAGAAAGACCATCCCTAGGTTCGTTTGAGGAGGGTGTTGATGAAGAGTCAAACTCTAAAGTATTTGGAGAGATTTATTCTGAGCCAAATATGAGTGATCATGGCCCATAACACAGCCCTCAGGAGGTCCTGAGAACATGTGCCCAAGGTGGTGGGGGCGCAGCTTTCTTGGTTTTGTACGTTTTAGAGGCACGAGACATCAATCAAATACATTTAAGAAATACATTTGTTTGGTTTAGAAAGGTGGGACAACTCAAAGCTGGAAGGAGGGGAGCGGGTAAGGGAGAAAGGGGAAAAGATCTATCTATGCTAATAGAGATTTTTTTTTTTTTTTTTTTTTTGAGATGGGGTTTTGGTCTTGTCACCTAGGTTGGAGTGCAATGGTGCAAACTCGGTTCATTGCAACCTCCACCTCCCAGGTTCAAGCAATTCTCCTGCCTTAGCTTCAGGAATAGCTAGGATTACAGGCGCCTGCCACCACACCCAGCAATTTTTTTTTTTTTTTGGTATATTTAGTAGAAACGGGTTTCACTATGTTGGCCAGGCTGGTCTTGAACTCCTGACCTCAGGTGATCCACCCGTCTTGGCCTCCCAAAGTGCTGGGATTACAGACAAGAGAGATTCTTTACAGATGCAAAATTTCCCCAACAAAGGACAGATTTGAAGGGCCGTTTCAAGATATGGCAAAGAAACATGTTTTGGGATAAAACTTTCTTCTTTGTCATGTAATATTATGCCAGAGTCAGATTGGAAAGTAAGTCATGATATATAGGATTAAATAAAACCTATCTGATGAGAATTTATGGTTTGTAGGACATGACTCTCTAGATCTCTTAGATGAGTAATTTGGGCAAGATAAAAAAAAATCAAAGCTTAGTCCTCAGGGGTTTCTGGCTTTTAAATTCCTACTCTTGGCTGGTTGTGGTGGTTCACACCTGTAATCCTAGCACTTTGGGAGGCTGAATCGACGGATGGCTTGAGCTCAGGATTTCCAAACAAGCCTGGGCAACATGGCAAAACTTCTACTAAAAATGCAAAAATTAGCCAAGTGTCATGACAAGTACCTATAATCCTAGCTACTCAGGAGGCTAAGTAGGAGGATCACTTGAGCCCTGGAGGTGAAAGTTGCAATGAACTGAGATCGTGCCACTGCACTCCAGCCTGGGTGACAAAGTGAGACCCTGTCTAAAAAAGAAAAAAAAAATCTGCTCCTATATACCTTCCCCAGTGCTCTAGCCTGCACCCATGCCCCGCCATGCCAGAGGCAAGACCCTTTTGTTACCAGTGAGGGGTCCTGATCCAGACCCCAAGCGAGGGTTCTTGGACCTGGCATGAGAAAGCAGTTGGGGGAAATCCATAAAATAAAAACAAGTTTGTTAAGAATGTAAAGGACAGGCCAGGCTCAGTGGCTCACGCCTGTAATCCCAACACTTTGGGAGGCCAAGGAGGGTGGATCACGAGGCCAGGAGGTCCAGACCAGCCTGACCAAGATGGTGAAACCCCATCTCTACTAAAAAGTACAAAAAATTAGCCAGGCATGCTGGCACGTGCCTGTAATCCCAGTTACTCGGGAGGCTGAGGTGAAGAATTGCTTAAACTTGGGAGGTGGAGGTTACACTGAGTCAAGATGGCACCATTGCACTCCAGCCTGGGCGACAGAGTGAGACTCTGTCTCAAAGAGAGAGAGAGAAAAAAAAGAAAGTAAAGGATAAAGAATAGCTACTCTATTGGCAGAGCAGCCCTGAGGGCAGCTGGTTGGCTATATTTATGGATATTTATTGATTATATGCCAAAGAAGGGTTGGATTATTCATGAGTTTTCTGGGAAGGGTGTTCTTCCCCCTCCCCTTTTTTTTTTAAAGTGAATATACAATTTATTTAACATTCAAACTTCATTAAGACATGTGCAATATGGCAATTTTACTGGGGATTAAACCCTACCTAGGATGATTGCTTGCTGGGGCTTAGCAACAGGGTCCAGTTCACACTTACCACTAATTAAATACTTTATTGAATAAATACAATACCAAACAAAATGCAGTCAAATGCTTTCTAAAAAAATTTTAAAGGCCTTTCTACTCAGGCTAATGACAAACACAATAAAGGCAGATATGCTAGTTTAATATAATTGGC
>CAUYQU010060731.1:0-11633 GCA_963574635.1 Cheracebus regulus | reverse complement strand
ATCGTCAGATTCACCAGGGTTGAAATGAAGGAGAAAATGCTAAGGGCAGCCAGAGAGAAGGTTCTGGTTACCCACAAAGGGAAGCCCATCAGACTCACAGCAGATCTCTCAGCAGAAACCCTACAAGCCAGAAGAGAGTGGGGATGAACATTAAACATCCTTAAAGAAAGAAATATTTAAAAGAAGTGTATCACCTAGATGAATAAAATTTCAGGGCTTTGTTAAAATATGTTAAAGTGGCCAGACACAGTGGCCCACGCCTGTAATCCCAGCACATTGGGAGGCCGAGGCTGGCCAATTACCTGAGATCAGGAGTTCAAGATCAGTCTGGGCAACAGATGAAACACCATGTCTACTAGAAATACAAAAATTAGCCAGGCATGGTGGCAGATGCTTGTAATCCAGCTACTCCCAGCTCTAACTTAGCTACTCGGGAGGCTCAGGCAGAGATATTTGCTTCAACTTAGGTGTTGGAGGTTGCAATGAGCCAAGATCATGCCACTGCACTCTGGCTGGACAATAGAGTGAGACCCTGTCTCAAATTAAAATATATACATATGTGTGTGTGTGTGTGTGTGTGTGTCTTTGTAGGCCTAAATAATTGGAGCTTGATGCCATTTCTAGAGATAAAAAGATGTCCTACAGTTAGCAATTCTCTTTAGTGTGAAAAGTCAATGTAAATTCAATCAAAATTCCAACAGAATTTTTCTTGAATTTTCTAAAACTGGAAATATTCATTCTAAAATATACGTGGAAGAGCATACATTTTACTAAGAATAGCTAAGAAAATTGTAAGGAAAAGCAATACAGTCAGAAGATGACTGCACAGATGGAGACTCTTACATGAAGCAACAGTAGAAAGACAAGAAAGCATAGCTGAAATGAATGGTGGGACTCAGGAACACAATGGAAAGACCAGAAACACACCTAGACCTTTCTAACACATGTCTTGTGCAGAGCAGACACTACCTGTCAGAGAGCAGATGGACCATTGAGTAGAAGGAATTCACTTGTTTGTTTTTGGATCCATCATTTACAAAATAAACTAAAAGCAGTTTTATATGAAGAGTCAAACCCGTAAATTTAAAAAAGAAAATGAAAGATCACACCATTTTAATCTCAGGATCTGATTTTTTTAAACAAGTTGTGAAACCATAAAAAAAAATTTTTTTAATTTGATCATTCACAAATGAAACCTCCTGTTTATCAAAAGCAGCATAGTGTGTGTGTGTCTGTGTGTGTGTGTGTGTGTGTGAAACAGAGGCAGACACACAGACAGAAAGAGAGGGAGTTATGGACTGCAGTACTTGTGTATCACATCTAATTGGCCAAGAATCAATATTTGGCATATGTAATTTAAATCTACAAAACTTAGAGGAATATAAGTAATTCAATAGGAAACTGGTAAAATTAGCTGAATAGGTAACCTGAAATATCAATTAGAAAGTTAAAAAATTCTCAGTCTCTCAACTTATCAGAGAAGTGAAACTAAAATCCAGGGAGGTATAATTTTACACTCATCAGATGAGTCAAAATTAACTTATGTGATAATAACAATGGTTGGGAAAGCTATGAAACCATAGAAATTCTTATACACAAGTAATGGCAATAGAATTAGGCAGAAAAATTTTGCAGAGGTGTTTTGTCTAAAAATATTAAAGTCAATAGTATTCTTGGAATGTACCCAAAATTCATTCATAAGTTCACAGAAATATGTAGAGGAATTATCAAATGAGCATTATATGCATTTTAAAACAATTAAACATCCTAAATATAAATTAAGAGGTAAATGTATAAATAGATTCTGACATTTTTGTAGAGATATCACATAGCTTAAAAAAGAAGGCACAGATGTAGACCTATCACTATGGAGAAATCCCACAAATAAAATGTGAAGAGAATAATGCAAGTTTAAAAACACAAAGTTTTAAAATATACAGAAGGTAAAGTATACTATGAAAACCTGTAAGTAACATTTGTATATTGAATATTTTCCCTTTAGGTTAAGACAGGACAAGAATGTTTACCTTTACCATTTGTATTTAAAATGATTAAGTTCTAATCAGCACAATTGAGAGACAGAGAGGTGGAATGGAGGAGAAATTAAGCAAGAAAGGGAAGGAGAGGAAAAGAAAGGGAAAGTGAAGAAGGAAGGGAAGGGGAGGGAGAGAAAAAAAGTATATTGATAGATGTGAGCTTGGAATGTAAAATGTAAAGCATTCTTTATCTGGAGGTTACATGATAGTGTTATAGAAAATATGAAGGAGGTTACAAACACTGGAACTAATAGGTAAATTTAGTAAGATCACCAGCTAAAAGATCAATATACAAAAGATTAATTGTATTTATAGTAGCCATAAATGATTGGAAAATGGGGCTTTAAAAATCACAATTGTTAATAGCATTAAAAAGAAGACCTGAGAATACATTTGACAAAAGATGTGTAAGACTTAGAAAACATTGCCAAAGTAAAATTTTTAAAAGCCAGTAAATGGAAATATGAACCATATTTTTATATTGAAAAACTCAGTGTTGTTGACTTTAAACCTCTTGTTCTATAGATTCAACTCAACTCTAATCAAAATTACATCAGTCTTTCGTAAAAATAGCATTTGGCAAACTAATTGCAAAATTTATATGGAAATGCAAATGACCTAAAATAGCAAGGCAATCATGCAGAAGATAAACACAATTAGAGGACTTAACACTCCCTGATTTCAAGGCTTACTCTAAAGCCACAGTAACAAAGATAGTGTGCTATTCACAAAATTATAGACAGAATAGAATGGTGGAAATGAGAAGTCTAGAAATAGACCAACACATATGTCGTAGGTTATTCTTTAAAAAAAGTGTTGAAGAAATTCAATGAGAACAAGAAAGTCTTCTAATAAACAGTGCTGGATAAACAAGATATCTATTAGGTACTCTTTTAAAACTCTGTTTATTAGCTCATTTGAATCCTCACACAACCCTATAGAGAAAATATTAATAGTATTTTCATTTTTATAGAAAGCAAACTGAGACACAGGGGTTAAATAACTCACCTAATGCCACGCAGCACACAAGTAGCAAAGCCAGGATTATAACTGATGCAATAGAGAGGTCAAAACATGCTAGAATGAACAGAGGACAGCTTGACGGAAGAAGATGCTTTTGATGTGAGAAAAATAGAAAGCATTTATTTGGGAACAATTTTTCTTCATGGTTTTCTCTGGTTTCTTTTTCTGCTTTCTATTTTTCTGACTTAAAGGGGTCCTTGCCCCAGTTATCCTCCACTCAAGAGGTCACTCTCCTGGTCTGGCTTTTCTGCTGCTTGTATGCAAAGTTACCAAAGAGAGAACTGCTTTGAGGCAGGAGAAGATAAGCCAGTACTCACCCTTTATGAAGCAGATAATTTGAACAGCTCTCTGTTAAGGAAACTGTGTTTGTAATTTATCCCCAGAAAAGAAATCTCCAGGTCCAGATGGTTTCATTGGAGAAGCCTACCAAGAATGTAAAGGATTAATGTGAAACCTGTATGATCTTTTCCAGGTAACAGAACAGCATTCAGGTTTAACACATGCTGGAAGTTCTAGCCGGTGCACTAAGGCAAGAAGAGAAAATAAAGGCATATAGATCAGAAACAAGCAAATAAAACTGTCTCTACTTGATGATGATGTGATTGTCTTCACAGAAAATTTCAAATAATTCTTAAAAATAAACTCTCAGAATTAATAAAAGAGTACAGCAAATTTACAGTGTACAAGATAAATATTTTAAAGTCAATTGTAATTATTTATAATATTAAATAGTTTATGTGATGTATTTATATATTAAATATATGTAGATTTAAAAAGTTTTAAAAATATCTATAATCACTAAAAATAAATAAAATACTTACATGTAAATCTAACAATGTACATAAATTTTATGTATGCTGAAAAGTATAAACTTTGATGAAAGAAATCAAAGATTAACAATAAATTGAGGGACATACATAGTTCAATTATTGAAAAATTCAACATAGTAAATAAGTCAATTCTCTGCAAATTTACATATAATTCTTATCAAAATATCAAAACATTTTTATAGCTATCTATAAAATTAGTCTAAATTTTACATGGAAAGGCAAAGGAACTAAAATATGTAATATAATTTCAAAAAAGAAAAACAAGAATAAAACAGAAGAGTTTGATCTATCAGGTTTTTTACTTTTTTTTTTTTTTTTTGACAGAGTCTCGCTCTGTGGTTCAGGCTGGAGTGTGGTGTCATGATCTCGGCTCACTGCAGCCTCCACCTCCCGGGTTCAGGTGACTTTCTTGCCTCAGCCTCCTGAGTAACTGGGATTATAGATATACATGACCACGCCTGGTTAACTTTTGTATTTTTAGTAGAGGTGAGGTTTTGCCATGTTGCTCAAGCTGGTCTCAAACTCATGACCTCAAATGATCCACCCATTCCAGCCTCACAAAGTGCTGAGATTACAGGCATGAGCCACCACACATTATTATACGGCTACAATGATCAAAATTCTGTGGAATTGTCAGAGGTATAGACACAGAGATCAATGAAACGGTACAGAGTATCCAGAAATAGACCCACAGAAATTCACCCAAAATATTTTTGAAAAAAAGAAAAGTGCAAAAGCAACTTAAAAATGAATATAGAGCAATTGGACATCTATTGGCACAAAAAAGATCAAAAAAGGACCCCAATCTAAGACTCAAACTTCATCCAGAATTAATCTGAAATGAATACATGGATCATGGACTTAATGTGAAACATGGCTTCTAAAACTTTTAGAAAACATAGGAGAAAATAGTCTATCTCAGGAAAGGTGAAATATTGTTAGACTTGGCATCAGAAGTACCATCAATCAATTGAAAAGTTGAGTAAATGTACCTTATCAAAATTTAAAATTTGCTCTGTGAAAAATACCGTGAAGATAAAGAAAAAAGCTACAGAGTGGAAGAAAATATTTGCAAACCACATATCCAACGAAGAACTAGAATTTGTAATATATATATTTAAAACTCACAAAACATAACAGTCAAAAACAATTAACTTGAGACACAACCCATATGAAGAGACATGTCAACGAAAAGGCTATATGGATGATAAATAAGTGTATGAAATGTTGAACATCACTCACCAGTAGATAAATGCAATGAGCTATCACTAAACATCAATCAGAATGGCTAATTTTTTTGGCGGGGGAGGGAGTTTCCCTCTATTGCTCACATTGGAGGGCAGTGGTGTAATCTCTGCTCACTGCAACACCTGCCACCTGGGTTCAAGGATTCTCCTGCCTCAGCCTCCCGAATAGCTGGGACTACAGGCAGAAGCCACCATGTCCAGCTAGTTTTTATATTTTTTGTAGAGATGGGTTTTCACCATCTTGGCCAGGCTGGTCTTGAACTCCTGACCTTGTGATCCACCCACCTCGTCCTCTGAAAGTGCTGGGATTACAGGTGTGAGCCACTGCACCTGGCCAGAATGGCTATTTATTTGTTTATTTTTTAAGAATAACAAATGCTTGTGAGGACATGGAGTAAATGGATAGCTCATGTCTGCTGATGGGAATATAAAATGGTATATTGAAAAGTCATTTGGCAGTTTCTTCAAAAACCAAGCATGCAACCATTATGTGACCCAGCAATTGCTCTCCTGGGCATTTATACCAAAGAAACAAAGGCTTAATTAAGTTAACACAAAACATGCACATGAATAGTCATAGCAGCTTTATTCATAATAATCCAGCACTGGGCACAACCCTGATGTCCTCCCATGGGTAAAATGGTTCATGGTAAGCACACTTACCATATAATACCTCTCAGCAACAAACACACAGGAACTGTTGATACATGCAAGAATCTGAATTAATCTCCAAGGCATTATTCTGAAAGAAAAACCAACCTAAAATGGGTGCAGAGTGTATGATTCCACTTATATAACATTCTTGAAAAGGCAAAATGATAAAAATTGGGAACAGAATAGTGGTTGCCAGGGAATAATGAAAGAAGAGGACTGGAGAAAAGTTAGTATGTCAATGAAAGGGTGATGTGAGGGATCCCTGTAGTGATGGAGATGTTCTCTGTGTTGACTGTATCAATGAAAGAATCCTGTTTGTGGTATTTTACTACAGTTTTGAAGGGTGTTACCATTGGGGAAATGTATATAAAGGGTACTCATGATATCCCTGTTTCTTACAATTGAATGTGAATCTATAGTCATCTCAAAATAAAAAAGTAAAAGGCTCAATAATTTCTCCATAGGCCAAAGCTCCATGAAGGACTGTCTTCCTTTATATTATCATGCTAGCATAGTTCTGGAAATAGTAGTTGCTAAGTAAGAATTTGTCAAATGAATTAATAACATGTGGCCATTATTTTGTTTGATTAAAAACATCAGAGAAAAAAAGTTAAGGGGCACAAGTACCAAAATCCTGAGCAAAAAAAAAAAAAAAAGCACATACATGCACACATACACACAGAGAGAGATATATAAAAATGGCTTTAAGCATTTGGAAAATATTCAAAGTTACTCACAATGAGATAAATACACAATGAGATAAATACAAATTAATAAAATCCACTTCAATCCATTGAAATGATGATTGAAAAAGATGACAAATTATAACAACACATCCTGCTTCCACACATTACTGGCAGAAATGCAAACAACCACTGTGTAAAGGAATGTGACAATATCTAACAAAACTGTAAGTGAATTTACATTTTAAAGTGGCAATGACTTGTAGGAATCCACGCTGGAGCTACACCTTGGACAATGTGAACATACACAGGCACAAAGTTATTCACTGTAGCATTGTTTTGACTTCGGAGTATTTGAAACAGACTAAATGTTCATATACAGAAGAATGGTTGCATAACCTATGGTAAATCCACAAAAAGCAACAAATGGGGAAGATCTCTATGTACTGATAGAGTGATTGTGAAAGATACTGTTAAATGAGAAAAGTTCTCCACCTTTCATGTTAGAAAGAAAATGATATACAAAAATACATCCCTGTGTTGCTATTTTGTACAAAGTATTGCAAGAAGGATAAGATGGATACATCAAAGTAGTGAGATTGATTATATAGCTAGCGTGAGTAGCAATGGGGTGGAAATGAGAAGAAAATGGAATGTGGTCACAGGAATAAGGTGGTAGTGACATCTCTCTTGATAGATAGATGATAGATAGATGATAGATAGATTACATATATAATGTATATTTATACAACAGAAATAGATATATGTGATACACAGTTGCTAGAAAATATACATACATTTCCTAGTTCTGTCTGTTGGGAAGATCTGCAAGCAATGATACTCCTCCACTAGGAAGGAATATAACTAGCACTCAGATTTTAATTTCTAAATATGTTCTCTAATAAAAGAAACAGAGCTGCTTGGAGAAACATCTAGCTCTACTGCTGGGATAAGGAAAACACAAGATGAATCCAAACATTGTATGGAACCTGGAAGTAAGTAAATGTTCAAAAAATAACAACAGCATGTTACAAACAACAACATAAAAACCAAGTGGAATGAGCTCTCAATTGCCAAAGCAGAAACAATTTGAGCAACAAACTAGAGTATTGGATAGCAACTCATAGATAGAATAAATATCTAAAACTGTATACTGAATAAATTACTGAATAAAGACTCAGAGAAGGAAGGACAATGACCCCTCACAGTAGAATACAACTTAACACATCCCTTCACTGAAGAGATGAAGAAAATGAGAAAACCATCCTGAGGCTGATACCCAGTGATAATGTGATAATTTGAAGACAAAAATTATCAATGAATACTAAAATTTCTGGATGAAAGTATAATGAGAAATAGAGTATTTCCTGGTTTTTAAAATATCTCTTCCAAAATAATAATTCATTACCAACAAGAGGAATTTTACAGTGGAGAGACCCTGAAGATATTAAGTAAGTGATCAAGATAAACATAATTAGAAATAAGATATATCTGCACCACACATAGCTTGGTATGGTGCATTGGGAAGAGAGCATCATTTCTGTAGTATCATTGCCAAATAAATTTATAACCTGAATCTAATCATGAGAATATATTAGACATATCCAGACTGAGTAACATTCTACAAACAAGCTGACCAGTGCTCTTTAAAAGTAGAAGTCATGAAAGACAAAGCTTGAGGAATGGTCACTAACTGGTGCAGACTAAGAAGACAGAAAACTATACACATTGTCACAACCTGGACTAGATTCTGGCTCAGAAAAAAGGACAATAGTTGAACAACTAATAAACTTCATATATGGTTCTGTAGATCAGTTAAGAGTACCAATGCTAATTCTTGTTTTCCTTGTTTGTGTTATGGTTACATAGTATGTTAGTATTAAGGGAATCTGAGTGAAGATTATATGGAAATTTCTCACTATTTTTCACAACTCTAAGTCTAAAATTATTTTAAAGGATTAATTAAAAAAAAATACTTCAAGTGAAAATGGCTCAGTAAACCATCTCAACTGGATAAAGTAATCCAGGACAAATATTAGATTAGGGTTGTAGCCTTCCCAATCAAGTTCATAATCTTAAGAGAGTCTTCACAAGGAATTTAAAGTTAGGGATAGGGGGGCAGAAATATCATTTTTAAAAATGTATTTATAAAGAAATTTGGATGTGGTTATCAACATACAAAACTGTCCGGAAGCACATGCCAAATATCTCCTAACTTTTGCAGAGAAATGGATTACAAGATAGTAAAGACTGAATGTTTATGCCCTCCCCAAAATTCATATGTGAAACCCTATCCCTCAATGTGATGATAGCAGGAGGTGAGGCCTTTGTGAGATCCAGAAGAGGTAATGAGGGGATTAGTGCCCTTATTTTTATTTTTATTATCATTTTTTTGAGACAGAGTCTTGCTCTGTCACCCAGACAGGAGTCCAATGGTGTGATCTTGGCTCACTGCAACCTCCGCCCTCTGAGTTCAAGCAGTTCTCATGCCTCAGACCCTGGAGTAGCTGGGACTACAGGCACAAGCCACCACACCAGGCTAATTCTTGTATTTTCAGTAGAGATGGGGTTTCACCATGTTGGCCAGGCTGGTCTTGAACTCCTGACCTCAGGTGATCAGCTTATGTTGGCCTCCCAATGTCCTGGGATTACAGGTGTGAGCCACCATGCCCGGCTGGATTCGTGTTTTTATAAGAAAAAGGAAGAGACACCAGACTTCCCCCTCTCCACAGGAGTACAAACAAGAGGCCATGTGAGCACATACAGAAATGGTGGCTGCCTACAAGCCAAGAGAAGAGGCCTCAGGATGAAACCTGCCATAGATGGGCTGACTTAAACAGTAAAAGTTTATTTCTCACTGTTCTGGAGGCTGGCAATTTCAGGACCAAAGCCACAGCACTTTTGGGCCTGGTGCCGATCAGTTTTCTTTGTCCCTAGATGGTATCTTCTCTCTGTGTCCTCACATGGTGGAAAACACAAGGCCAGTCTTTGATATCCTCCATCTATGGTGTTTGGGATGGCAGCTTTAGTAAACTACGTCCAGGGAAACTATGAGTCTGGATTTAGAGCCTAAGATTATTGAAGACTGCTCCCAATTTTTCACTAGGAGGAGAGGTGGTAATACTCTGATGGGCCTAAGAAAGGCATGAACACACTTCAGAAGGAGCCATGGAGGATAATAGAAAAGAAAAGGAAAAGCAGACCCAGGACCCATGAGAAACATGGCCAGATGTAGCTCCTCCCAGAGGAAGAATCAGAGCTCCTCTCTCCTCAGTTGTCCTGTTCTTCCCCTCCAGATTGTTCACGGATGCCCCAGACATCATGGTGCCTGCTAGAGAAGTGACTCATTAACAGCTTCATTGGACACACACTGTGTATGATGAGAGAAGCCAAAAATCACAAAGCATCAGTGGCTGAATTCAATAAAGGTGTGCTTCTTGTCTATATTGTAGAACAGTATGTGTTATGGGAGGGCCCCAGCTTCACACATTCAGTGGCTCCACATATCCTGGAACCTCTGCTGGGTCCATTGCAGCTGCCCAGAAGGACAGTGAGCAGCATGTGTGGAAGATCTTGGAGAGGTTTGAATGGGTGAGGCCTGCAAATGACACTGACCACGTGTCTCTCCAACAGGTCACTGACCAGAGCTCAGTCAGGTGGACTCACCCCACGGGAGTGGCATCCAAGTGCCCTGTTTGCTGAGCATCTACCTGCCTCTTTCCCACACACTGATCCTGGGAGAAGGATGGGGATCCTGACATAGTCACTTAAAAGTTCACAAGCAACTTTTTAAATTAAAAATACATTTTTGAAATATATGTATAGTATTACATATAATCTGGTTCATTTATTTACACTTCTATGAAATATTTCAGGGTATAAATAAAACACAGTTTAATTAATCAATCCTTTATAGGTGAGAAAATTGGTTATTTTTCAATTTCTAGCTATTATAAGCAAGGCCACAATGAACGTCCTTTATATCTCCTTGTGCCATATGGGAGCATTTTGTTTCTATAAATGAATTTACACACAAAAAATACTGCAGTGCTGTATCATGTGCATGATAGCATACACGTGCTAAAAACATTCTACAATTCATTATAATCTCACATACTGATTTCTTACTAGCACTCCAAGTAGAAAGAGGGGAAGAAAGGAAAGAGATGGTGAAAACCTAAGCTAGAAATTTAACATTGTATTTTTAAATTTAAAAGTAACTCAACAAAATATGGCAACTTGTTAACATATGTTTAATCTGAGTGATGGATATCTGAGTCTCAGTTATTTCCAGCATGTTTAAAGCATTCAATAATTAGAAAAATGTACTGCCAGCTGAATTTTATCCATTTTAACAATTGCTGACTGTGTGTGGTCTCATCTGATGAGTTCTCAGCCCTAGACACTAAATCTCTCTTCACCAAAATTTAGGACCCATTTTTCACATTTCATTTGCAAATTCTCATTGCAACCCCTTGCTTGACCTTCAAAGCCAGCATGACAGGCCTAAGCATCCAGAGAGCCATTAACCAGCCAGGTCTTTAATTTCTGTGCCAGGAAACAAGCTTAGAGGAGACATTTCCTAGCCCTAATGTTCAATTTCTAATGCACACAGCTGGAACACACAAATTGAAATGTGCCAGGATTTGGCTAATTGGGGGCACAACAGGTATAATTCAATTGTGTGCTCAATTTTATAGCCTCTATTTTTGGAAGGCAATGAATAAATAAATAAATGTGGGCATAGATGAAGTGTAAAAACTCTATGATGATTTTATCCTATAATTTAATTATGAAGACCCTTTCAGTATAACTTCCTTTCTCTCAGCATTGAAACCCTGAATTTCATTATGGCCTCGACAAGTTTTCTTTTTTCTTTTTAATTAAGTTTACTTTTCAATTTAGAGCTGATCACACTGACAAATGCCATGATGTACTTGGAGGTCCACAATTCACTTTGCTTTTATCCCCTTCTTGCTCCTGGGAATTTGTTATAAGAAAACTGTCCAAGGACAGGTGTGTGGGGTTCGTTCCCAAGTGAGATCCCTCGGAATTGGGTCTCGCCATATGGTGAGCTTGAGCCCGGACACAGTTTCCCGTTGGAGGCAGTCGAGCTATGGGAAAGCCGGAACTGCAATCAAAGGATATATGAAAATAACT